>SNQJ01S0013978.1:63725-104466 GCA_010110895.2 Picea sitchensis
CATACCCTTTTGAGTAATCACGACCAATAAAATTTACGCTTTAAACTAAAATTGATTAGTCACGATTTTATTTTTAGGGTGCACAAACTAGTCTAGGATTTAGTGCCTTGGAATAGGATTTTGTGAGTAAACTTCTCCAAGGATTTTAGATCAACATATGTGTCTGAGACAGGTAGTTGAGAAGTCCATTGTATAATTGGTAAGATCAGGAGGCTCCGCTCACACCAGATTTAATCACGAGGTCGCACGAAGTTAGTTGAAATGATAACCCTTGGATACTCACCTAGTGTCAGAGATATTTCTATGGATTTATTTGTATTTGGGGATCTTGCTAGTACCCATACCTCTATGAAAGGTGGTGCTTTCAAGGTTTTGGGATTTGCTACCCTGCCCATATAATGATCTAGACTTACGACTGCTCGCCTGTGCATCGGTTATACAATGGTTTATTAGTTGCTTGACTTAGGTATCTCATAGGTTACTTGCAGGGGTTATTCTGCTTGTACCATGGGTCAAATAGGGGTTAGACAACACACAACCTTTATGGAGGATTACCTCTCCAGAGGGATCTGACCGACTGGTTGTTAAGCCCATGAGGGCCCCTATAACTGATTTTGTTACCTCCAAACTTTAATAGGGAGTCTCAGGTCCCTCTTGGACGAGACATACCTTCTTGAGCGAGGGAGGCCACTCAACCAATTTAGCCTGTTTGCATGCATATTGGTCGTTTGACTTTTTGGTATGCTCTTTGAATACTAGTTGGCCTTAGGAGTCTATTTTGGGTGTCATCATCATGGACAATGGAGTTTCTTTTGCTCCCTCGTTCACTTCTACCCACCCCATGATGCCCTCTCATTTCACGGGGACAGACCCTTCCACTTTTTACAATGCTATGCAGAACTACAATGCTCGGTCTGCACCTTGGGTCTTTAGTCATTTTTCTGTTGATATGCTTTCACTTGTGCAATCCTCTCCCTGGCCCGTGCATATGAATCCTAGCATTGGACCCAGGGGCACCATGGCTCTGATGCCTACTTCTTCGTTTGATATGAGTCATGTCCCCATGGGAGGTTGGAACCTTCCCCCTTATGGATCCAATACTAGCTATGCTCTTTCAGGAGCCCATACTCAGATGGGTTCTTATCCCACTTATTACACCCCACCCATGTATCTTTCGTCCGCCATGTCAGTTCCTTCAAACACTTTTTGCATGACAGGTCCTCAAGTACCCCCAGGTCTTTCATATGGGGAGAATCAATTTTACGGTTCGAGCTACCCTCTTTATGGGACCCCTTCACAAGGGAGCAACATATATCCTCACTCGAATAGTTCTTATCCTACCTCGGTCTCTCCGTAGGCCTCATTGACGATGCCCGTCCAAACCTCTTTGGACCATTTTGGCGTAAACCACCACTTTTCTAGGTAGGGATAGGGGGTACACTAGGATCCTTTCTGGCCTGTAATGTTTCAGAATCAATCTTTCCTCGGACTCTGGAATCAAATATCGCAATCTATCGCTAGCTCAGTCACTGTCAGTCATACTGGTGCTCCATCACCGACCTCTGCTAGTCATGTCGGGGTTGACTTTTTCTACAAATTATGTCGACATCTTGCCCCCAACCTCTACCAATTATGTTGGGGGCACCATCCTTTTTACCCCAAATTATAGTCGTGTCACGTCTCCAGCCTCTATTCATCATACATGAGACAACTCTCTTTCCCCTGCTAGTCACATCGAGAAGCCTAGACGTCTCAGACGTAAGCCTAAATTCCTTTGCAGGACTTGTGAAGGAAGTCACCTTACTTGTTTGTGCCCAACTACTACCGGGATTCCAGAAGCATGGGGCTCACCCAAGAGCCCTTCGAATTCTGAGGCATCCGTGGTTTCTCCTCACACCACTTCTCCTTTGATCGTCTCAGTGATTCCACCGATGAAATCCTCTCCCGACCTAGCCCCCTTTGTCAAGGGTGAAGCATCTCTTGCCCCCGTTACTATGCATCCTCTTCAACCTATAAATGAAGAAGTGGCCACACCACTGCAATCTCTGGTCAATCCTACTCTCCCTGAAGAGAGTGATGCACCTTTCAGTCATGTCATCAACATTCAAAATCCTCCACCTTCTGAAAGAGAGAGATTTATTCTTCCCCCGAATGCTCTCCCTCCAAGTCCTGATGAGGTTCCCTTCGATTGGGACGACCTGATGGGGCATCCCATACCCCCAACTATGTATTTTCCATTAAGATACATTATTCAAACCATCACAGAGACTGTATCCTCCATTAACACTTTCTCCTCCTTGACTTGGAGAGCTTTGGGTTTTCCCAAGCTTTTGTCAGCTATCCGTGAGATACTGACTTTCTGCAGAAGACCGAGACGAAAGCCTTGGCCTCCCCCTTTACATGTTGATTAAGACACCGAAAACGAGTCTTAGTTAAGCTCTTTTCGACTTGTCTACCGAAAATATTGCAGAGTGACTTTCCCTTTCACACTCGTTAAATTGGATTTGAAAGGTCATGAGTCTTAGTTAAGCTCTTTTATGACTCGTTATCAAAAATAGAAAAGATTGCCGAGTGAACTTGTCTTTTTCAAACTCGTAGATTGGATTTGAAAAGACGTCTATTTGGCACAAGTTTACCCCTTTTTCACACCAAGTAGACTACAAGACATAAAAAATGATATTTTTTGGCGTTAAGTTGTGATTGCATCTCATGCCCCCGCTTGCAGTGTTGAGCCTTTAGCCGGTTCTTGCTTTGCATTATAAACCGTTGCCTAAGCAGTTTTTGCATCCTCAACCAAGCAGAGCCTTGTTTATATCCTTCGCAGTTTGACACCCTATACCCTGGAGGGAACATCACCCCAAGTGTCCATCTCCCACATGCATTTCCTTGCATTAAGCATAGGTACATTCCATTGATGGAACTAGTTTTGCTTACTTGCGACACTCGTTTCCTCCTTTGTATCATAGCAATCATTTGTTATGAAAAAACAAAAAAAGATGGGCGGGAAGGGAGTACTATATTATAATTGGCAGCAGTCGTGTTGCCTTTGAACAGAGCACAAAATTATTGAGTCCTTGTGTCATCATAATTTTGGGTTTAGCATGGCCTTAGGAAGTTGATCTCGTTACAGAGTTTTCTCTACCGACTGGTTACTCTTCCAGTCCCTATAGAGAGCGTTATTGATGCCTCCTGCATCTAATAGTCACATCATTGAGTCTATGCTGTCGGAGTCCACCATATGTCTCATGCTCTTGTTCAAAGGAAGTCTATCAACCTGTGTCGGCCACTCCTCAGAAATATTGTCTTTGCATGTCGACCATACCCTTGGTTTGTCTCAAAATCACATGATACTATGGTCTTATCATGCACCCTGGCCCTACTTGCATCATCGGTAGGTCACCTTGAACCCAACAATCGACATTTCATCATTGGTCGTTGATTGGGTGGTTTCCCTTGTGTTCGACGACAAGACATCTATTCACACTTTGGGATTCGTGCAGTGTCTTGGATGCCATTAGCCTTATTGGTGGTTTCCTCGCCTTTGTCAATAGTTTTCATCATTGGATGTTATTCAGAGGGTCTTTTTCGTGTACCGCTTGCATTTGGTACACACGAAAGACGCACAGGGTCGTTGGTTCGTGAACATGTTCTTCGTTTGATCTCCACTAAATCATGAAGCTCCTGCTTTGTTCCTCGTGCTGACTGATGTAAGATGCCTTAATGCTCTCCTTTTAGCAGGTCTCTTTCCATTGACTTCAACTCATTTATTCTGGATATGGGACCTACAGTTTTATGAGTACCTTGAGGCTTGCAGTCATTAGTGGCAGGTTCTCTCGCCATTGAAAAATGGGAATACATCAATGTCTCCTGATCAATGGATTTCTCAAGTGTTCGACACCAACTCCTTTATTCACACTTGAAGGAATGTACTTGGTGCCTTGATACCTACTTTCATTATTGGTAGGTTGTCTCGCGTTTGTTAATGGTATACTTCAATGATCGGTAATCAAACGATGTCTCATTATGTTCGACCTCAACTCCTTTATTCACATGATGTAGACTTGCACGCTTGGTAGATAGTGTAGAAGACTTGAAGACATCAACACATGGCCACAACTTTCCTCAGTTGTTGCTTCCCTTTCATTGGACCAACACCTATTCGACTTCAGTGATCATGGGAGATCAAATTGTACTCCATGGTATACATATATCTTCAGATTGATTTTGAGACTGGTTTCACTGGGCCTTGTTCGTGACTATGAAAATTTTTGGCATATAACCGCATTTGTATTTTCCTATTCATGGCCACAGACACTTGGTTGGTATATTTTCCACATGGATCTACATTGTATTCTTGGCAGCCATGTATGAAAAGTCAATACAAAATGTAATGAGCAATCAAGTTCGTCTAGCTGGTTCTCTACCACTCCACTCCTAGGTTATTTATAATGTATTTCGACCATCACAGATGCTCCTCTGATCTCACACATTAGGGGGCATCTGTTATAGCAAGATTTGCCTCACCATTGCTATCTTGCATAGAGGACCTTTTTCCATTTCCCTATGCAGGCTTATCATCCCTTTTTGATGAATCCACACATTTTTCCACATATACGTGCCCTATTAGCTATACAACAAGCGTATACGCAGGCTGCTCTACTACAACCCACGTACATCAGAATTTGTGCCAGAAAATACAGAATGGAGTCGGGTTTCCATGTCACGATAGGAGATCTCTGATCCTTGGCCTTCCACATATTGGAAACGTTCCGACTCGGCCCTTCAGTTGCATTTTGAAGACTATAAAAGCACAATTCTGAACGATGGAAAAGAGGAGAAAACATTCAACTTTGAGAGAAAAGTTACTCTGGAGAAATTACTTCATATTGAGTCTGCATCCCTTTGTCCCTCAAGCCTGAACACAGTGTTCAACCCCCAATCTCTTTCCCTATTGTTGAGAGAACCTCATTGTCTCTCTCCTATGAGCTTGCCTTTGGTGGAGGAGTGAAGTGGTGGAGGCCCAGTTGGAAGGAGCTTGGTTTCTTGGTTTCGAACCGTGCTGACACGAAAGTCTGTAATGTTGTCACTTTTGCTGATCAATTATTAATAGAAATACTCCTTTCCCATCCTATTGGTATTGTGCAAATATATGATTATTATCCATGGGCATGTTTGTAATGTTTATTAATGGATTATATTATCTAATGTGCTAACCCCTTTATACTATCACCATGTACTTGCTATGCTTGTTTGTTAAGAACTTATTGCAGGTATAAAGTTTTTGGTCGAAGTTCTCAACGATGGAACATCATCGAACGTTGGATCGAGGTAGGCCTCTTTCTTATTTTGCACATTAGTTTATATAGCATACAATGGAATTGAGTTGATTTTTGCAGTCATACCTGTCTGTTGTGGTTTACCCTTGGCCATAGAGAATTTTTCCCTCCTAACATCAAGCGTACTTGTGATATAGTTTCACCATTATACAAAAATTGCAAAGCTTCTTGTAGGACATGGCCTATACCATGATTTGAAATGTTAAATGCTTGAATACCCTAGTAATATCATGAGGGACACCTCCAAGTATCCACCATTGCGTAAAACTGGAAAGACGAGTCACTCTCTCAAGTATCTCACTAAAACATTATTAGCGTACAAGATATAAAATGGTCATCATCTTCATGCAGATGTCATAACATCAATGCGCCTCTACAAGAAAATGTGGTCTGAAGTCCATGAGTAAAAGTAAGGCGAAGGTATTGGTCATGGGGAATAGAGCAAGAGATTGTCGACCAAAGTGCATAGTTTATTCCTGTGTGGAGGCACCATGAGATTACGATCTAGTTGTTCGCAGATTAGGAAGGCAACAAGTGTGACGCGACAATTCTAGGATTTGGCTCAAAAAAATGCGGAGAAAAGGGGTGGAAATTAGGGTTTTAGATAACAACAAGAATGCGTGATATGGCATACAGTGACGAGAATTAGAGTAGAATGGTGAGGGGCATATTTGATGAGTACTCTACTTTCTTTTGATCCTAGGAACAAGTATGGTGTTTGTTCAATTCCCAACAATAAATGAATAGAGAAGACATCAAGGGATGTGAGGAATGGTGCAACAATAAAGAAGAATAGTGCAACTAACATAGGGTTGCGTTGAGGGCACGAACTAACTCTCAACTCACATGAAACACTGGCTCGCCAAATTAGTTTAGGAGATTGCAATACATTGAAAGAAAATTACATGAGTTCCTTCACACAAAATTTAGGCTAGAGAGATAGGGTTTTGTGTAGGGAAATCCTGGAGAATGCTTGTTGAAAAACTTAGGATTCTCGGTGAGTAGAATGAGAGAGGAACTTGGAAATTAGGGTTTTAGGTGAAACTCAAAAATCGCATGTAGACTGAAGGGTGTGAATTGACCTGAGAAGGGGAGCGTGTTGCACAAATAATGAAGCAGAGGGAAACTTTACGGGCTAGAGGGACAACAACCTGACGAGCGAGAGAAAAAGGCGGGCCAATAAAGGCGTTTTCTGCATGCTAGGAGAAGTAAATTCCAAGGGAAATAATTATGTAGTTAATCGGGCTCTGATACCACTGTTAGACCAAGGATGGCAGAAAAGTAACTCCACACTTGATGTGATTTGCATTAACATGATAGGTGCATAAATACAACAAAAAATGACTATTGGTCTTCCTCAACGTATGAGTCTTCCTTTCACCTACGACTCTTCATATGTAAATTACTATTATAACCACACAATCCCTAGGATTATGTGTCCAACAAAGAGTTAATGCTTTACAATTTCCAAGAACCTAGACAAAATGTGCATGAAAAGTTGCAAAAGCAATAGGATGCATATGCTGTAAAGGAGGAGGAGGGGGTGGTAAAGAAACATTAGTCCAATCAACTATACTAGAGGGAGGATTTGTAAGTACATTTTCTCATCCATCATTGGTTGGTTGCATATGAGGTGGCTCTGGAAAGTCCTCTATGCTTGGGTGTGGTTGTAGAGGAGGAATAACAGGTACCTGAGGTGGCTAGAAAGCAAGGTGGCGAGTAAGATTCAAATAGTTGGTTTGCACCAGTTGATTGAATTCTTCTGAGTTGGCATCAAAATGGATTGAGAACCTCATTCTTTTATTTCTTCCTCTTTGCACAAAAGCATTAGGCATTCTACCTCTCCGACCTTCGTTTCCCATGTTACCAGAGCGATTATTGCCACGACTGAAAAAGCTCATCTATAATGCATAATTGACTCAATTAGTATATATATACAAGTTACAATATATTGAAAATCAAATTCTATTTTGCTTCAAATAATTTAATAATGTCTCTGAACTGACCAAGAAATCAAGCATGCCAAGGGATAATGAAAGGGAATGAGTGAAACAGGGAAGGAAAACCATAAGCTGCCCTTTCTTTACTTGTTGTCTCTAACATTAAAATTGTGCATTCTTTACCAAATTCCTCAGTATGATCAATCACTAATATCTTTGAACATGGGTAATGAATGGAAATGAAATTATAAATGATAAATGAGTAATGAAAAGGAATTTATGAGTTACGGAAAATGTTATAGATAACAAGAATGCATGATAAATCACATGTTCTTAATCCATTTCAATCAATTATGTTCATAACTTACATCCTTTTTCATTTTAATAAGGTCGGTATCAACACACTTTATAAACCATTTTCAACATTCAAATATAATTGAACATTTAATTTATACACACAATATCTACACCAAAATAGTAAGCTTCTCATGCATCATCCCATTGATTAGAACAATAGCGATGCTTACGCAAAATTGTTTACTTAGCAGGTGCTCTCTAAATTTTTTATTATAATCAATTATATCAACAAGGGGAGTTGTTTCATGAATCTTTTAGTGAAATGTGTTTTAGGACTTTTAGGAATAATTTCTATAAAGTGGTATTGGATGTGTGGATAATGTCTTGTTTACACAAAAGACAAATAGATTTAAAATATGTATATCAGACCTTCCATCCCTTTTCCATATTGGATTTTATTCAACAAGTTGAACTTGTATTATTAAACTAACAAATTTAACCAATGTTTCTTTAATGCAAACCCAACTATCAAAGATTATGACTATTATGGATTCATCGAAATAGTCAAATGACTAGAGTATAAATTGAAGTAAAGTAAGTAAGCCAAGAGAAATGCAACATTTTAGGCTATATCAGTTATACCAGCTAGAATTTCAAAGGAATGTCATGGCCAACAAAGGCACACAACCATACAATATACAATAATGCATCCAAAAAGTGAGCATAGTGTTGTAACATACTCAAATTAAATTGAATTATAACCATGGCCAGACATTTTAATTATGAGTTCTTATGACACCTTCAATGGAGAACGAATATGGTCACATGGTTTCTTCAAAATATGACAGACTTGAACATAACTAGGGTATGGGATTAATTGCCCACATACTTGCAAATTCAATGCAGGACCAACCCATCATGCTAGCCTTCAAAACCAACCATCATATGTGCATGCCAACTCAACACCTCATACAATTCACACAGGCTTTAAACATGTATGCCATATAACTCATGCTATGTAAACCAATCACAGGGTCGATACCATATGTCATGTCATCGCATAACCATGCGCTACATCAACCTCAAATGCATTTTAATTATTACCATCAACCTTGTTACTTCACTATCATAACTGATTGAATTTGTGTGTATGCTCATGTGAATAAGTTAGGGCTTATTTTGTTTGCATATATTCAATCATGTGCAATTCTATTACAAACCGCATATCATGTGTTATGTAAAAACCTGGGATTTATACCATTTACCTTTTTCAAAACAATGCAACCTCTAACATTTAATCAATGCTTATATCTATTATGATAGGTCACCTCTTATATGCCTTATAACTTCCCAATGACCATACCTTGTAAATATATTCCACATACCATTGTATAGGTATCCATATATAACCAACAATTCTTTTATGTAACCATAGGTATATCAATGCTCCATACCATATAAGCTATCAAAATAGACTGAATACACAATGAAGGTCATAGGTTTAAAAGTAATTCTATTTTCAATGTGGATATAATCATAAACCATAACATATTCTTTGCAATTTTCATAGGTGCCTTGCTTAATATTGTCATAATGTCGAGTAATAAATAGAATTGCATCACTGACATGCAATAAACTGAAGTGAAACAAGCCTTTTTCACCATCTAACCATGTCAAACACCATAAGAATTGTGAATCGACATAACATAACTTCGAAGCTTCATAACTAAAATCACTATACCACTGATATGCTAATGAATTGAGGGAGGATGTTTGAAAATGAACATTTATATGTTTTCTTATAGGGGACCCCACCTATTAATATTATATTGTAAATATAGAGGTAAGCCTTGCAATCATTTACAAGATTTTAATATTATGTGATGATATTTTGAGTCAACATTTGGCAACTCCACAGGGTAGTCAAATTTTAATTGACTAGAACTCATAATTTCTGGTTTTGCTCTTGAAACTTGAAATTATACTTTGTTGATTGTTTATTCTTCTCAAGTATTTCAATAGGATTTTCATTAATTTTTTTTATATGTTCTTAAGTAAAAATTCATGGAGGTTAGAATAGGATAGAAGAAGATGGGAACATGATATGATCATCAAGTGTCAGCGAGATAATCTAATTGGTTCGACAAATACCACACAAGTAGTATTGCAGAGTCAAATATAATCCATTCACATTTGTTGTTTGTATTCCTTCATTTTTTTCAAATCAATTTAATATAAATTTTGCAATCCAATGAACATACATGTAACTTGATTGATCCAACTTTGACCATAAACTCAAAATCAAAATAAAGTAGAGAAAAATCAAACACTAAAATGAAAACAATAATAAAAAATGAAATTGTGCAAACTAAAAACAAAATATATACAAGAAACACTGCAAACGAAAACAAGTAAGCCGGGTTCAAAATAATGTTTCATATGCGAACCATTAATCGTGTAAGAAAGCAATTGCATATCTATGTCTTTTAGTAGATAGGAGTTATTCCCAGCAACAAATGCAACTATACAAGGACCAAGCCATAACTTTTGAAACTTCAAGTACTTACCTTTGTCAACGTGAGTAGAATCCCATGGTAAAACTTTTTCATCAGCTGCAAATGTAGTTGATTTTTCCCTCTTATCAAAGTATTTCTTAACAAAATGTTGTCTCTTTTTAAGATTTTCAAGAGCAAAGCTCCTTTGATCTTCTAAAGCCAACCGAGCATGAATCTTTTGAGGGATATCAATAGAGTTCAACTCTTATGCTTGCAATGCTAATCCAAGAGAAGTTAATTCAAGTTCCACATGCATTATTGCTTCTTGGTCATATAATAATTGAAAAGGAAAATGGCCAATACTTGTTTTTGTAGTGGTACGGTTTGCCCATAATGCATAAGGAAGTAAAGTATGCCACTGACGAGGTTTATCATTTATGATCTTCTTAAGGATTTTGACCAGATTTTTATTCATTGATTCAACTTGCCCATTTCCTTGTAGATAATATGTAGATGAAGTGAAGTGTTTCACTCCAAGTTTGTTGAGAAATTGGGTCAATTTTTCATATATAAATGTTGGCCCATTATCAGAGATAATTTCAATTGGAATACCAAAATGAGAAAATATATTAGATTCCAAAAATGAGATTACGTGTTCATCCTGTGCATGTTTGAGAGGGGTTACTTTAGTCCACTTCATAAAGTAGTTTGTTGTTGTCAAGATAAAAATATGACCAACATAAGATGAAGGATTAATAGGTCCAATGAAATCGAATCCCCATTTAGAAAAGGGAAAATCAGGTAGAACTTGTTACAAAGGCATGACATAAAAAATTTCTTTGCCAACAAATTTTTGGCAATCAATACAAGTATGTACCAATTTATAAGAATCTCTAAAAACTAAAGGCCAGTAATAACTAGTTTTAAAAATTTTGTGAGCAATCGCTTTGGCAAAAAAATGTCCACCAATGTGAATATTTGAATCTGCCGACCCGCAAATTTCTTTTAAATTTTTTTGGGTTGATGTATCGTCTACACAATGTAACAATAGTCTGTCAACTGTGATGTGGAAAAGATATGTGTTTAGGATTAGGTATTTGGAGGCCTCAAGTTGAGTCCTTCTACATTCATGATGTTCAAAATTATCAGGACACCTTTGAAATTGCAAATAGTAGATTATATCCCAATACCACAGATGTGTTTCCAAATCAAGATTACCATATTCAACCAAAAAAAGTGTAGATAATCCTCATTATTTTCAAAAGAAATTCCTGGTTCAAGGTGTTGAGCCGGGTGTAAGGCCATATCACATCCCTTAATAGTCTTGGAAGTTGTGATCATGAAATCATGTTCATGTATCTTACCAAGCCAATGTGCAAGCTTTCCAGATAGATGTGTTTGTGAAAGCAGAAAAATTGCTACAAGCAAAGAGACTTTTACCCGAGTGTGCTTGCCTAAGATAAAGCGATGAAACTTTTCAATAGATTTAACAAGGGTATACATATGTTTTTCAATTAAAGTGTATTTGAATTCATCGTCGGATAGGCTTTGGCTCATGTAAGCTATTTGTTGTTCTTTATTTTAATCATATTTCTGAAGAAGAATAACAGTGATTGCTTCTTTAGTGTCATTTGTGTAAATAATGAAATCATTTTCAAAATTTGGTTTTGCTAAAACAAGGGCATAAGTGATTGCTTTTTTTTTTTTTAATTTCTATGAAAGCTTTTTCAGTGTCATCATTCCAAGAAAATGATCGATCTTGCTTTAACATGTTATGAATAGGTTTTACCATTCTAGCAAAATCATGAATGAATCTTCCAACAAAATTAATCTTAAGATTTTGAATTGCAATAACCCTCTCTGGATCAATATTGATTCATGAATCATATACAATATGTCCCAGAAGCTTTCCTCTAATGACACCGAAAATAGATTTCGTAGGATTCAAAGACATTCTGAATTTTTTGCAGCGAAGGAAAACTTGTTTTAGATGTGATCTTGTTGGTTTTGTTAGCACTCCGTAATTTTCCCAAGGCTGTAAGGCAGTCACAGAGGCAACATCAAAACCACTTCGAGTCTTGGATCTAGCCCTCCAAGACTCAGAGAGGGATCTCTCTGTACGATATAGCTCTGTTTTAATAGATATTAGGCTAGCTATGAAAGTATGGGGTTGGGGTTTTTGAAAATATTTAGATGAGGATGTGGTTGACGAGTTTCTCAGATCACCATTGGGCTATGGGGTCGGTTTATAAGACAATGATCAGATCAAATCTAGAGGTAAATGTCTCCACAGGGCAAGATAGTAACAATTGTTGGATCGAATCAAGTTTAAAGGGTGTCGATTCGAGGAAGAAAAAGGGGGAGGAAAAACTGAGCAAATGAGCAGTTAAGAATTCATAGACTGAGTTTTAGAAGAAAACATAAAGATTATTGAAAAATTTGGACAAAGAGTATGCACGCATAAATTCTTCTCCATTAACTGTTTCTCAATAATAAGAAATGAAAATGYTTGAATGATAGYAGAAAGATAATAAAAAACAGACAAGGGACACACCACCAACACTGTTACACGAGAATCCTGTAAATCATTTCCTCCATCATTGATTTGTCATTCCAAAATTACAGAGAAACCTCCTGAAGTAACAAGGCCCACAGTCAAGCCAAAAAGGGCAAAAATCTTTCCACAGGTCGAACCCGTTTACATTAAAATCCTTTGAATAAATAGGATAGATCATCCCAATAAGTTTTGGAAGTCGGTTTAACCGCCTCGGCCAAAAATAGCCACCACTCCCACAAAATTTGGAGTTTTCTGCCATGAAAGACGGACCGGTTTTCTGCGAAAAAGGGGTCCGAACAGACGTGTTTTTCTCTTGAACGATGACACGTGTTTTTCTCAGATCACTCTATGTTGGGAACATATCGTGACCGCTAGATTTCCTAACTACAAATGCATACTAACACATACCAAAGAAACACACTTTTACCTAAAGACACATTAGACCAAGTAGATCTTAACTAACTCCTAAGTGTCTAAATATCCTAACATGAGCCTTCTAGGGGGGTCAATCCCTTTGGGAATTTGTTGTCTTCAAGAGATATAATATATTTCTGTTTCAATGGCTCATTCTGCAAAAATGCACATATATTTTCATCATTAGGAAAAAATTGTCAATATTCTACATTATTAGGAAAGTGAGGACGATATAAAGACATAAATGTACAATCATGCCTCTCAAGAAGTAATTGTCTTGTAGGACTTGTTGCAAAAACAACAAGCCTATCATCCATAGAATTCAAATCTCTGCCAAACAACGAGTGATGTTAAAATATAGAAGATTGGAGATTAATTGCCAAACTTCCTATGTATACCTTTTTTATCAATTTGTTAGATGGGGTATAGATTCTTCTAAATAGATTTACTATAAGTTTAGAATCCACAAAAACAGAGAGATGATAACAACCAAGTTTGAAAGCATTTTCAATTCCAGGCACCAAGGCTTCAAATTTTGTAACATTGTTAGTACATGCAAATTCCAATCTGTAAGAAAAATTATGAATCTTTCCTACATGTGAATACAATACTATGCCAACTCCATTACCCTCACTCGAGCATGCACCATCGAAATTCATATGCCACATTCCATCTTTAGGATCCAAGGGATGTGAGACAAAATCATTATCTTCCTCTAGAAAAAACGAGTATACACCAATGTCTTCTTCAATGTAATTAACATGTGGTTGTGGAAGACTTTGTATGTAAGGCAAGATTCATCCCTTACAAAGAACAATGATATTCTTTCTATTCTTGGGAAGGGACATGTGTGTCCCATTTAGTGAAATGTATGCATCAATTAATGCTTTCCAATCTCTTCCCTAAATGATCAAGTAGTTCCTAAGTGGCATAACAATCACTTGAATATTACAAGTGGTTATGATATCGGGATGAACACACAAAACTTAAGTTACATCCTTGATTTCACTGATAGTAGCTTGCTACTGACTATTGTAAGACAACATACTCTTTGAGTTTTAATTTGTACATGAAAGACCTAACTCTTCCATGATGATCTTAGACATGACATTAGGGCATGATCCCCCATCAATTAAGCAACAATGTGCAATTTTATCCATAATCCTTACATAAACATAGAAAGGAGGATTTTTACATACTTTTTAGGATTATATACACCTACTTTACTTATGTACATTCCTTCTTCATTCCGTTCTTCAGTCAAACTAGCAACAATGGAAGTTTTACCTTCCCTTTGTTGCTTAGGGATGGTGACCATATCCAATAAAGATGCATTTGCCTTGTTTGTAGTCAATTGTTTCAAGATATTATATTTACATGAAGAAGATGAGGTAGAAATCTCTCGACTTTGGGTACCCCTGCTAATATGAGGATTAGTTCGTTGAGAGGATGAACTAGGAGAAAATGTAGTCTTGGGAGGACCTCCCTTCCCTTATTTTAATAAGATTTGTTTCGAGTGTCAACCATCATGACATCCTCTTATTGAGCCCAATCTAAAGCAATAATTGTTGTATAAGTTCTTTTGCCAAAGGTGCACTCTCTTGCATTTATTTATTTATTTCATAGGTATTTTCATCGTGATTATCCTCACAAAAAATATACTAGGTTCTTGAGAGAATAACCTTAGGCTAAAAAATATTACTTTGATTCCTAAAGGCAATCAAGGTAGAGTTTTTAGTTGGAGTAGAGGTGGAAGTCTCCCCTTTTCTTTCAAAAGCAACCATTTGATTGCTCATATCTTAAACCAAGTGTAACATAGTTGACACGTTAGTTTGTTTGACATGGTCTTCAACACGAAGCCTTGCTCTTGCCAACTGCTCCTCAAACTCTAAACAAGTCTGTAATGCAGATCCGATATTGTTAGCATTCTTTTCCTATAGCCTATGATGATAGGTAGAAGGTAAGGTGTTATAATAGTGCATTAATGCATCTTGATTGTGAGGTCTAATGATTTTTAGAATTTGATTGTATAATTTAGTGAAATGCAGGTTAAAATATTTAATTGTTTCACCTTTATTGTAAACAAGATTGTTGTAATCTCTTAGCAAATCCTTTGGATTTTGAGGTCTTCCATAGGTTTATTTGAACCGATACGATAATTCAACCCAATTTGTAAAGATCTTGGCCGGTAATTCAAAGAAATCAACCACAACCTTTCCTTCCAATGAATTGACAAAATGTCTCATACATGTATCATTTTCATTTGCTCCAATATTATGACATGCATTTGAAAAAGCAACAAGATGCTTGAATTAACTGAAATAGTGTTTATTATCCCAAACTCCTAGGGATAACTAAGGAGATGATGTATCGAGGCCCTCATGTTGCAGACATGGATTACCAAGAGACAACTTGACCAACAGTGCCCACTTGGACAAATAGAGGCATGCTTCACCACCATAAATCTCAGGTTCATCATGAGGGTATCCACCACACCAACTAGCTTCTGAAAGACATTGGGTATTTCTCCATGAGTTACAAGCTAGGTATCACGGTGAGTGTCATTTCAATATTTGAGGCATTTGATTTTGTTGCATCTATTACTACTTTTAATTATGTAATGTTTTCTTGGACATTATTCTCTTTGCCATGTTTCACTTTGGTGGTTGACATTGCGCCCTAGTAAGTGGGTCACCCTTAGGGATAGGTCTATTACTAGTAGGTCCTCTTGATAAGTCATCGTGCAATTCCTGGCCATACATGTCACCTTCCACACTTCATCCCCTCATCTCCTTGCCTTTTGGGACTTTCGGGTGTATTGACCCAAGAAGGGGTTGTCCCTCATTTCATGGGAAGAAGGGGATGAAGGCCCAGAGGCTTGTAGCTGGCAAAAGATGAAATCCAATCACGAAACTTCTAGATGCTCGCCCAGGGATCCTGAGGACAATGAAATGTCTCTCGTAAGAAAATGATGGAACCTGTGAAAAATAACTGATGCAAATGCCAACTAAGGTGGAGCATGTGTGGGCACTATTTTTCATGCTTAGGTAGAATCCCCACACATGTTTTCAACTCGGGGAAGCATGATGTGACCAGGGTAGAGTCAAGGTGGGCACTGTTTTTCATTCTTAGGTAGAATCCCCATACATGTTTTCAACTTGGGGAAGCATGATGTGATCAGGGTAGAGTCAAGGTGGGCATTGTTTTTCATGCTTAGGTAGAAGCCCCACCTTGGCTTCAGCCTGGAAACATATTAAGAGAATAAAAGATAATAAATGGACTTGGAAAAAGGTTGCATTGAAAATGAAGGTGCAACACACCCTCTACAAAGGCACCCATAAATGAGACACTACAATCCCTTGTATGTCATGAACCCCATGCCCAAGAGTCTTTCCCCCGTCCATGTCACTTCATCAACATGATTTAGAGAAAGTTCCACTTGGGAAACACTCCTAAACTTGAGGTATGACTCACCCAATAGGTCGCTTTGTCAACCCTCCCATACCTAAACTGGGAAAATTGTATAGGGTCTTTGAGCACTTGTTTATTTTGATGAGGTAGTTTGGATATTTACATTCTTATATGGCTCTCTTATTGATTTTCTTTACTCATGATGATGCATTTGACCTGACATCATTGGAGGGCATATTCATTGTCTTTGCAGGACCTAGTTGTTGGACAATTTTGGAAGAACAAGCCTAGTTTGGGCTTCCTCGGGGCTTGAAGCCCACAAGTTGAATAACAGGGCCCACACACCAGACGATGATGAAATACATTTGGATGCCTAAGAGACACCTTGGAGGATCTCACCTAGCCCCTACAAGCCAAATGACTTGCCTTTGGAGGCCAAAACATCACCTTTAAGGGCTTGATGTCAGCCTAAGGCTAGGGTTTGGTGGTGATTGAAGACACTTGACATGTTTTGAGGGAGGGAGCCATTGGATCATGGAGAAGAGGCTTAGCATGCAGATATTTGGCCTTTGGAGGCCTAGTGCACTCATATCCAACCCAACAACTTGACCTAAAGTACCAAAATGTTGCCCCAAGAGGGTGACATCATGTTTGTAGGGTTTATCTTATGTTCAAATTATGAATTAAAAAATGTTATTTTGGCAAAAGGGAAAGAAAAAGGGAAATGTTACCGTTATCTTGTGGTTTACCCTTTGAATGTGGACAAATTATGTTTCAAAGGATTTGTATAAATAGAGATCATCTCTATTTCATTTTATCATAACTCTCCCATTGTGAGAAGACTACATTGGCTGAAATTTGCGCCCTACTTGGGAAATTCTCTCTATCGCTCTTGGTCACATTATCTTGTGATGGTTTTTATTATGCTATTGGATGGATGGATGATGCGCTAGCTCTCTTGGAGGCTTGTTCTTGCTTTATGGTGGATTTTCCTTGGTGAATTAGGGTATCATCTGTTGATGCTTCAACTAGTGAGGATTTCGTGTTCATGTCTCTCTTTTCTTGGTTGTAAGGTTAATGTGATGATATCTTGGGGAGTATAAGGGTATGCAACCCCCTCCAAATCCATTATAATTTTTGGAATAATCTATTTGTGCAAAGGATGCTAGGAGTAAGAGGGCTTACACCCTCCTAGGTTTTCCTTGTTGGTTAGGGTTTGCCTTGGGGAGTAAAATGGCTTACAACCCCAAGGAAGTAACTCATCCAACTTGTTTAATCAAGAGACTCCATTTTTCCCAATAGAAAGGCACTAGTCTTCATGCATTTGAGAAATACATTATTGCATTGGTAATCATGAAAAGTTGAGATATTGAAATTGTCTTAAGTGGAAATTAAACTATATGCTATACATGTCTCTAAGCCACTAGGGCGTCTCATTTGGACAAGAAGGTTTTATTGTTGTTGCAAATTTAATCTACAACCATTAGGGCTGTAGAAAACTCATTATAACTTTTGATTTTACTCTCTTATGAATCGTCAGAATTTGCTAAGAGTTTGCGAGCATAATCTACTAGTCCCAACACATCTTTTGGGTCGATTTTTTGCAAGTTTTGGTGGCTAATTTTTCTACTGCAACAACTTGTTTTCTATTAAGGCTGCAAAATACATATCTGCAACACTTGTCTATAACAACCTTACATTGATACTAGTACGTGCTAGCCTTTCTCTTGCATCATTTACTCGACTTTAGCATCTTGTTTAGCAGCTCTAATAATAATTTCTTTGTTGATATATATTTTTGTTGATTTATGAAAATATGGACGACAAGCTTAACTTGTTTGTCCACTTAACATATAGGTTGCAAACTTGGTGTGTCTAGTGTATCGGGTAGGTATCATCGTCATCCGCAGGTACCTAAACTTCTTGACAACCATTGACCACTACAAAGACTCATTTCCAAACTACTTTCCATTTATCAACTTGAATTATAGGAGCATCCACTCATTAGTATCACTTTCTATTTCATTTCCCTCCAGGGTCACCCTAGATTCCTCCTTCGAGGTGATCACTTCACCTCTAAAGTAACGAGAGTACCTATCTAGGGTGACAATTGGTATGTATTCTCCTAGTTGTCTCCATCTTGTGGTTTGGGTAGGGCTTTGCCCAACCTACAGTTTGTGCGATAACAATGTCATCACTAGAAAATTTAGGTAAATGATCTTTGAACTTTGGAAGAGGTGTAGTGGTCGTTGACTACATTTTTTTGTCAACATTACTTAGTCGGAAAAGCGTTTCCAGGCTCCCCCTCAAAAGAAATTGCTTACGTAAAATTTCGCCCACTTTCGTTAAAATTGGCGCAACCTGCTCAACTAAGTTATCATAACTCTCGATCTACCATTCATATGGCTTATTTTTCTTCTCTCTACATTCCTAACCCTATGATTAACACACTGGAACTATACATTTTGAACCCATATATCACCTTTTAATCTTTCCTTACCTACATGACCTTTAATAAAAAGAAGACCTTTAATAAAGAGAAAATAATTTTTTTTTATAAATTCATATCATAAACTCATAATATTAATTGTGTATACATGACCTTTAATAAAAAGAAGACCTTTAATAAAGAGAAAGTAGAATTTTTTTATAAATTCATATCATAAACCCATAATATTAATTGTGTATATTTACACGACTCTCTTTTCCAAAATATACCTCACATCTCTCTAATATTATGACATAAAATAAAAGGTAATACCAAGTTACTTTTTGGTCATGAGTTTAATATTATATCATGACTACAAAAGCAAAATCTATTATACTAAGTCTTCATGTTTAGTTCCCATCATCTTTTATGCTCTCACCAATGGTCCTTGCAAAACATAGTTTTTGCAAATTATGAGTGACATGCCACATGGAAACTTCTTTATCCAAATAAATGGTATCGACTTTATCATCATGTGGATTACTATATCTTATGTTTTCAAGCTACTACATATTGTTCTATACACATACCTTTTTCCATACATAAAGAAATAATATTCCCATAAAGGTTTTGGCTTAAGTCATTTTGAGTCCTATTCCCATAAAGGTTTTGGCTTTAAGTCATTTTGAGTCCTTTATGAAAGTAGATTTGTGCCATGAATGAATAATTTCCAAATGAAAAGAGATTAAGTGAGGGTACGTTACTTATGATTAGTATACGTTGATGATAAAGGGCATGGCTGGAATTTTTAAAGATGAATTATATATTATCGCCATTCATTCATATATTATGATGGCCATACTATTCAAAGGTAGCGTCTAGATGTTGTAGGACAACAAAGTGTAACTAATATGAAACTTCAAACACTGTTTGGTCCGATTTGAGAGTTTTATTTCCCAAGGTTCCGCTAAGCAATATGCTGAAAGATAAAGTGACGATGATAATAAAATGCGTTTCAAATCACCATTGAGATTTGAGCGCTGCAGAGAACACAGAGAATGGTGGCATGCCACAACCGCAAATCTTGTTGATTTATTAAAAGAAGCATCCAGATTGTAAGTTGCCGACGATATGACATCCTACTATTACAATGGTTACAAGCAAGCTGTGGAACCTCCAAAGGAAAATGTTGATGTTGCTATTCACATCCATAGCACGTTATAAAAACTAGTCGTCCAGGATTGCTACTGAGATTTATTAAGGCCATGCCACTGGAAATCAACAACCCTCACCAGATCAAGTCTTGACATCTGGCACATGCATTCACGCAGATGCAAATTTTCATGATGATTATGCTGCATTGTGGCCATACTTAACAAGGGTATAATTGCCGGGACACAATCGCCACAAGCTCTTCCTAAATCTTGGTTAAACCATCTTGTATGTGTGTTCACGTCGTTGACACAAGTCTATGGGAATTAATACACATATCACATTCTTTGTGAATTAGGGTCGTATAAATCCATAAACTTGCCCGCACATATTAATTTTGTATGCACTATCAAGTATAGTACATATTAATTTTGTATGCACTATCAAGTATAACATTGTATTTTGATCTAGATGGATATTGGTGGCTACCTACTTTTTCCATCTAGCTCAAAACAATTTTTCAATTTATTATTTTTAGCAGTTTTTAATTTTTGGGGCCATTTTGAGAGCCTAAATGAAGGTTTTTCGAGATCGAGCTTCCCAATGATAGCCAAAGGTTTTGATTGAGCCCCCAAAATGAATCTCCTCAATGATACCTTTCCAATGAGCTATCATGCGTCCCAAACGAAGATCGTATGCCAAAGTTATGCCCCCGAGAAGTTGATACATCAAACTACCCAAAACGGGGTCCACAAAATTGTTGGTTTTTCATCTTCTAGGGTTTAGAGTTTTGGATTTTCTTTATGATAAAAGGCCTTTGGAGCCTCATTGTAAAATCATCTTCTTGCAAATGCGAGTAGCGGACACATCTCTTCTCCGAGATAAGCTACCACCATTCTAGCGAGTCTTTCACTTTGTATTTTTACAGTCATTGTACATTTTCACTCATTAATAGAAAATTGTGTATTACTGTATCTTTGTGATTATGGTTGSATCTCTGATACATTTATGTTATATTATTGGATATCCGAGATATCTCTGTACATTTCTTTATTATATCTCCGCTCTCATTTCGTGYCGAAAATAATCCGGATCATATTTGGATAAAATCGTCATTGTCARGATAACATGTCTTACATGTACACATCGTCATCTAAGACACTAAATTTGAAAGACTCAAATTATTGGAGAGATATTGCACCGTATTATAAGATATGATATTACAGAGCCTCTTTTGAATAAGAAATATGAGTGCATTGTTTGTGAAAGCTTGAAAAGATATTGAGATATAATATTACAGAGCCTCTTTAGAATAAGAAATATGAGTGCATAGTTTTTGAAAGCTTGAAAAGATATTGAAAACAGTGACAATATCAAACGAGCAAAAATGGCACGGGAAAGAAAATCCTGTCGTTTTTATTCATGACTCCAACCCTCTAAAGTTCAGAACGTAGTTTTTAAACTAATGTTGTTTAATTAGAAGAAATAAAAGGTAGTTGTAGCTCGTACGGGTTAATCCAAATGGCTCAAACTTCCAAAACCACCCATCAGATAAGATAAATTGAGCAACAAACAACCAATTGGAAGAGAAAAAACTTTGAGAGAGGTATGCTTGGAGTGTAGTGAGGTTTTATTCTTTGAATAATCATTCATCCTCTATACTTTCAATAGGGATTGACAAAATTGTTGGCAACATGGGAGTCTTGTGAAGCAGCGAAGGGATGAAGTGAGGATGAACTTTGTTGGTTCTCATAAATTGAATGGTTTACTTGTCAATTTGTTGTATTTAGGCCTGATTTTATTCAACACTAATCAATTTCTGATAGGTAGGTTCTCACCTTGTGTTATCACCACCATTGCTCCATTCCATTTTGGCTCAACTTTCTTTTTCTTTCGTTCTTGGTCGTTCTATTGTAACTTTGTTCTAAAATTGCTAAAGACTAAATACCTGGCCCAAGTCTACGCAGAGACTTGTAAATTCCAAAAATTCAAGAATTGTATGGGGAACATTTTTAAATAAAGATCAAAATCTTTTAAGCTCTCAAATTGTTTCTTTATTTGTTTTCTTTTGAATCTCAATTTCTTCATCTTTTTCTTAATACAACTCTTAAAAAATTTAAAAAGAAAAGATACAAAAAACAAACTAATGAATTTATTACTTTTGTAAAATTATTTATATAAGTTTCTTTCATTTTTTTATTAGCTAGTTTTAATATGTACAATTTTTTTTATTACTTTTGTAAAATTATTTATACAAGTTTCTTTCATTTTTTTATTAGCTAGTTTTAATATTTACAAACTTTTGTTTATTTTCTTCACTTATTTTATCTTTTTAGTTCTCTTATTATTATTGATTACATTTTAACTTTTAAAAGAAAATAAAAATATTATCATAGCACTAACATATTTATATTAACTTTTCATTAGTTTTCTCTTAATTTACTTTCTTACAAAATAAATACAAAAAATTTATTAAGTTGGACTTTTTCTTGTACATATTTTTTTTAGTTGTTTAATTTCTTTTAAGTTTTTATTTAACTTTGTTATTTCAACTTTATGAACTCATACACAAAAGCATAAAAATCATAAATTATAAAATGCATACAAATTAAATATTATTAAAAATACAAAGCAAAAGGGAATTCATGCTTGGACTTTAGGTTAGAGGAGATTTAGCTTAGAGTCTAATGTGTTTTCTTGTTGGGGCTCTAAACCCAGGGTGACATTCTTGTCTCTTCCCGCCTAGCCCCATGTGAGGTCGAGATATTGGTGTTGGAGACTCTTTAGTCCCTTGACATCAACATTGGTTCGAGCCAAATCTAAAGGAGATGACACATGCCACAGAGTAGTGTTAGCATCCTCCTCAAATTGAAATAATTTGTATTGTTTGATAACTTTAGTGGGATTTGTAGTCGACTTAATAGGATTATAGTGATTATAGATGCTTCCGATTAAAGAAGAAGCTGAAGCTTGTTATGAAGTAGGTCCGCTTGTGCCACCAGAACCACCAAAATAAGTCGTTTGGTTGCCTAGGAGGGAAATATATTGGTATGCTTGTTACCTCAGTCTCAGAATACGATAAAGACCATCTAAGCCTTCGCCGAAGATTCTCTAAGACTACTTTTCTCCTTCCTATTTCAAAGAAAAGATCGAATTTATGAGGTATAACTTTTGCTCATGTTGATGAACGAGATTGGGTGGTCGTATCGAGGAGGTCAATTTTGAGCTTTCCTTTGAAGGGCTTTTCTTTGTTCTTGGATCTCAATATCACGAGCTATAGTCTCCCAAGAATGTTCAAGTTCTTCACAAGTGCGGGCGGGTTCAAGGATAAAATTGAAAAGACACGATGTAATACTTCTTTGGTCCAAAAACCTCAGGTTAGGTTGTTGTATGGTAGGTAAAACCATTAATCAAAAGAATATAAGAAAAAAAATAAAGAAAATAACTAGAGAGTAAAAGATACTCTCCAGTATAGTCACCAAATAAATCTTGAGGCAAGGAATGGATATATCCTCACTCAAGCATTTTCAAATCTCACTAGGCTAGGTGAGATAGACGAGATTATCACCCTAGGCTTATAGCATGTCAAAAATCTCAATTAGCCCTCAAGAAATAAGTTATTGGACCTGATGCTTTTATAAGATCTATATGTTTTGATATAAAATAAATTTTAAAAATAGAAAAAAGGTACTCGCAAATGAAATTTATGAATAGTTGAATAAGTAAATGCAAGATAACATAAATTTGAAAATTCAGTAGACAACAAGTCTCAAGAATGAGAAGAAATCAACAAATGATTTTATTGATATATTTCTGAGTTACAACCAAGTTTCTCTCTACAAACCCCTTCAAGGTTTTGGATCAGAATTATACTCAGAAGTCTAAGATGTAATTTTAATTCATCCATAGACAACTGGTGTCTCAAAGAAAAAGACCAAGACTGAAAATAAACTTGATCAATCCAAGCTACAAGGAAATCATAGTCTTGATTCTGCAAAATAGCATCAATCAACATTCAAATTGAATTCAAAACTTCTAATTAAGACTAAACATTCTATCAAGATGAATTATTAACCGAATTTTCAAAGAAGGTCATTGCCAAACTGGGAGTGGTTCATGTTTCTCACTCCTCTAGTTATTTGCAACTCCATAAGGCTTCCAAGATCTCTTTCTTTCCAACAAAGGAGGAATTTATTTGATCACTGGAAAATGCGAGTGACCTAACATATCTGTTAACCCTATACTATTTTGATTCACCCAGGTTCTGATTGGGATGAGTGCTTCGACCAAGGGGGGGGGGCGTTGCCCCCTCCTAACATCGACGTTACTACTTTTCAAGCCTTGGTCACAATATCGATCAAGCCAACGAAGATGAAGCCCATCATATTTGACAAAACGTTAGATGGAATCCAAAAAATCGAGCTACCCTTATCGGTAGCCAAAAGGAAAGCGTTGGCTCTCACAAAACGAGGATTGATAGGCCAATTTACTGGTATTTCGCCTTCATCGAAGTCTATTGCCTTATGGTTGCAAAAAACGTGGATCCCCCTCATCAATGGCTCCCTAATTTCAATAATCGAGCTACCCCTTATCTAGCCAAAAGGAAAGCGCTTGGCTCACAAAACGTAGGATTGATATGGGCCACATCGGGTATTTCAGCTTCATCAGCCCATTACCTTATGGTTGCAAAAAAACGGATCCTCTCATCATCGGCTCCCTAATTTCACTGCCGAAAATGATGTAACCTCCTCTCCACTCGGTCCGGTTTGACTCAATTTCAATTCCCCTTCACTTTCACCGGAGTGACGATGCTTTCATGCTGTAATAATTCCCCGGGTCAATATATTGGATGTGAGTAAAGTTTAAAGCCGAAAGAGAACATGTTTTCCTGCACATGAATATGTGTTGAAGTGGACCTTGAGAAGGGTATTCCAGAAGCAATCCTTATTACCCTCGATAGTTGGCAACATGTGCACCAACTAGATTACAAGCAACTCACATTTAAATGCAAGATCTGTCACAAATATGACCGTTTTGCAAAAAACTGTAAGAAAGGCCCTTAATCCCAACATGTAGGCAACATATCTGATGATCAATGGACGATTGTTCAAAGAAAGTTTGGTGGAGGTCCTAACAATTTTGGTTCTGGGCCTTCATCTATTCCCTCTTCCTCTGGGGTTGTTATCCCCATCCCCTCAGGCCCCTCCTCATCTGTGGGGGTTCCTAAAAAAAAGAGTTTTGACACTCTATCTAAGCTCATGGACAAGGAAACCTCCCACGTTGTAGCAGATTCAAGCATAGGAAATCAATTTACATCTTCAAATCCTACTTTACAAGGAACATTCTCTTACAAACAAAACCTTAACGCGAAAGAGAAGAAAACAAAGTAAACCCCAACCGATCTCAGATGGAAAGATTGGGACCAGTGATAATAGGCCTGGAAGACATAGAAATATTTAAAGATGTTGAAGTTTCTTTTATAGATTTGAAAGCTCGTGATTCAAATACAAACTTGTCGGTTGATGAGGAATAAGAGGAAATAGATTTCGAAGAAATTTTTCCAAGAATATCAAGAAGGAGAGCTTAAAAAATTCTTAGAGAAGAGAAAGCCAACAAAGAAATTTAGCTTGGCTTGTAGAACACAATCCCAAAGATGTTAGGACCAACAAAACAACAAAAAATGGCTGGCAATAACCCGTCATCGAAAGGAAGTAGCCCCCCCATCCACACAAATAATGAAAGTTGTCTCTTGGAATTGCAGGGGTTTAGGCAATGCTCCAAAGATATATGTTGCCCAAGATCTTATTATAAATGAAAAACCACCTATTATCTTTCTTCAAGAGAGAAAATGAAGGTTGAAGACATTCACCACACATCTCTAGGAACTCTAACGGGACTGCATAGTTGAAGATGAAAGAGTAGCCTCTGGGGGTCTTTGTACCCTATGGAACAAAGATGAAATTAGTCTCGTATCTTCTTTCCAAAACATTCATTGGATTTGTACTAGATTTAAAAATATTTCTGATGGTCTTCTTTTTATTGTAATAAACATGTATATGCTAGCTAACACATTGGAGAAACCAGTTTGGTGGGCCTCTCTCCAACATCTGAAGGATATTGAGAATGTCATATTGCACGCTAGTTGGCGACTTTAATACCATCAGAAGCAATGCTGAAAAAAGGGGTAATCTTTGCCTGTGATCCCTCTACGGAAAAAATGGAAGAGCTCATTACTGATTGGGATCTTATTGATATCGTTCCACTCAATGGAATTTTACTTGGTCCAACAAACGCTTTGGGCCGAGCCACATTGTCATGCATCTTGACCAGTTCTTAGTTCATAGTGGACTCTTCTCCTCTACTTCCACCCTCAAATCCTTTATTTTACCTTCTTTAACCTCTAACCATAAGCCAATCTCTCTTCGCCTTCACCTTCTCCCTGTAACATCCCGCTCTTGCGCACACCGATTAGACTTATTCTTTGAGTACACTTGCGTGCAAGTGATCCGGTTCATTATATGATTGACTGTATCGATTATGGATTATGATGATGTTGTGGATCTGATGATATGTTATTTACTATATTTATATCGACATGTGCTATTAACTGGTTTTTCCTGAGTGTGTAGGACTCTGGACTGATTAAGGATGTCGATGGCATCAATGGACCTCTTTGGACTCCGGATCGAGTCAGGGAGTGGACTATTATGGTTCGAGTGCTTTGATATTGCATATGTGACATATGACTAGTATATTATGATGTTGATTTTGGATTGCTGACATGTTTCGTTGATGGATGCAGGCTGACGATAACTTGCTAATCAGACTCACATTTGGAGTAAATGGGTCACGCACGACAACCAGAGATACTGAGGGAGAGGTGTGGAAATAACCCTGCCACAACCTACTAGCACTCTCGCCGTGGCTCGAACTGTAAGTTAACGATTACCTAGTTCGAAAGATCCACGATGCCGTGAGGGCAGATTGTGACAATCGCTCACGAAGATTCTAAAGGGCGCGCAATAAAGTAGGGTAATAAAGCAGGGTCCTTATTCCTTAGAGGCACTTAGTCTCCCCCAAGGTCACCTGATGAAGTATTGATTCCAAGGGTTCGACGTCTACCAAAATCAGTGAAAAGGCGAGTGACACCCTTGGAGCACGTAGTGCGTCTTGAAGGGCACGTCGCAATTTTTAACACCAGTAAGTTAATGACCTTAGTACCTAGAAAACTATGTCTCCTTAGTACTTGGTCAGCCTTAAAATGAATGTTGCATGAGTAAAGATTTATAATCATAAATTCCCTTAAAAACTTTTTGTCGAGCCTAGTGAATTTAAAAGCCTAGGTCTAAGTAGGATTTGAGGACAAAATTTAACTAAACAATTAATTAAAAGGGGGAAAAATCAAATTTAGAATTAAATGGAGGATTAAATTACTTAAAGGATTAATTGTTATTTATGTGCAAAACTTGCTAAATTCGAACTTAGACGAAAAGGGGAAATTAATTGCAAAAGGAATGTGGAACATAGAAGGAATCTAGTATAGATAGCTTTCCTAAAATGAACTCAACTAAGCTTTAAGAAAGACGTCCGTCATTAAGGGAATGTGAGGGAATAAAGGGACATCGAGGAGCATTTTTAGGAATGCTTTTAGGTGTGTGAGGAAAATAGACAAATTGAATTAATTAATTAATTAATTTCTAGTGCAACTAAGGGATCAGATGACATGTGTTCGGGGGAGGTTTATCCTAATTAAATTTAATAAAAAGAATCTAATGAGGGTTTTGGCAACTAATCACTAAGAAAACTCTATAAAAGGAATGGTCGAGGAGGAAAATGGATCACGTCTGGCGAGCGTAAGGTTACGCTGTCAATATTTTTCTTGACTGATTTTACCTTGTGGGAGTTGGGATGCCCAGCTCGATTAGAGAGTGGTAGCTTGACCTTGCGAGACGAGTTGGGAGATAGCTTTCTCTGGTTCGTGTGGTGGCCCCTTTGTGGCTCGGGGGGCTCAAGGAGAAGAAGAGTACCCCTAGTGTTGGTTGGGAGGTACCGGTGTGGTCTTCACGATTGGCAAGCGAAGGAGCGGGGCCAAGTCCAGGAGGAGTTCGACGGCAATATCCGTCCGTGTCGACGCCAGATCAACGGTTACAGTATTTAGTTATTGTATTGATTAAAGAATCATTCGTTAATTTTTGACAAGAATAGAAGGTGGTTAATTTCATATGAAAGTTTATACATTCCAACAACTTAATTAGTGATATGAATGAGATCTAACGTTTGCAATTTCCTATGAAAGTTTATACATTTCAGCAACTTAATTTAGTGATCAACAAGTGAGAGAACATGAGGAGCGCGAGATCTGGGTGGGCATCGTCAACTCTCCGTGGTTCTTGTTCCGATATTTATATTCTGTGAATTTTATTATAGTATTAATAACTAGTGTTTGAATTGGGAATCCACTCTGGATCAATTTGTGAAATGCAACATAAGGGTATGATCTGTGTACAAATATAGTGGATAATGAGTTCTAGTTTTCATCGTAGTCCTTACCATTGTTCATGAAATTCAGTCGAATATTGATGAATACATTGGTGATAAATTGATTTCGTTTTCTGTTAATACTATGGAAAAGTTCTATAAACTAAGTCAATCGAAAGTATAAATCAAATGACTAGCACAAGAATTAATTATAACTGAGGTTGTTTATCTTATTTATCGTCCTTCTCGGACGAAAATTTCAAACTATTCAATGACATGCTTCTGTTTATGTATAATTGTGCCCCTTCCATTCGCCAGTCGATTAGTACTCGCAGACCGCTCTACCAGACTATATCCTTGGAATATCTCCATGCTTTTTATTCTGGTTTGTTGATAGTCATTTTGATTGCACTCTGGTGTTTATCCACTATTCATTGAATGTGGGTTGGGGTGGATCTTGTTGTTTCTTTTCAATATGAATTTCCCCTTACCTTATTCTATAGTTAAATCCAATCGGAAGGCTCTTGCCTTGCTGGGCGATCTGGTGAAATTTAAATTCTCTGCTCCATCTAAAACGAAACGTCTCTATCCTTCTGGGCGAACTGGAACACTACTTGTTCCTCTGCGATTTCTTTATCAGTTATCTCTGCGCTAGTCTTAACTGGACTGCGTTTCATAATAGATTCTACGTTTGTCTCCATTTTATCCTCGAATGGCCCACGTTTTCCTCCACTACCTCTGCGAATTTTGCTTGCCATCCCTCGACGGTTGGCTAACACTCAGGCGCGTCCTTGGTTAGTCTTACCTCGGCTCTTGCCCTAATGCTCGATGTTCCATCCCCTTGCTCGCCTTGCCCAGAATCTCTGACACAGTCCCTCCACTCACCTTAATCTACCCACACAGATTTAACTCTGATGCGCTCAGTTTCTCATGTGCAGTCATCCACTCTCACCTGTTTTTACTCACTCATAACGTTTATCTTTATTTAATCCTCAATGCGAATTTCCAACACTTCCAATACTAATTAATATCTTATTTCAACGGTATGGTTGATTGATTCAAGGTTTTATTCTTATTTTAGTTTACCTCTTTTTAATGACGAAATCCTCATAAAAATATCATCTCGGTAATGCAAGAGATTTTAATATATCTTAGGTGATGCTCTGTTTTAATTATTTGGATTTTAGTTGCTTGAACGTATGTCCTCTAATATTGGATTTTAGTGGCTTGTAACACAAGTCTAATGTAGTATGGACATTGTTCCCAATAATTTCGTATTGAATGGATTACTATATTTCTTCGGAACATCATATCAATCTTATTTGCTCTTTAGAGCTTGAAACCAAAAGACCAAATTACATCTGACCAATTATATCTCAGCGTTGCCTTCCAGCGCTTTCAATACTAATAGAAAACCTTATATATGATTTTTAATAATTATATATTATAATATAGATAATATAACCTTGGGGTGATGGTGATGATTGAGGAGGTACTTCGAGACAAACCCGGTTGTTAAATGGCGATTGTTTTATTTATTTTAATTAAATTGTTTTAGGATTGAAAAGCAAATTCGCAAGGAAACCTTCACAACCTTTTAATTTCCCGGAGTGAACAAGTTATGAACTTAATTGCAAACACAAGCATTGTAAAAATTATCCCTAATGCATGAACATTCTAGACATAAGATGCCCTTTTAATGTGTAGATCTAGAAGAATTGATAATAAAAACTACCTTTGCTCATGTTCTTCTTAGTAACTCATGGAATTACAACCTTTAAGGAGTGGGGATTGAAGTGAAATTGTAGAGTGGGTTGCTCACTTGATAGCGTTTGTGTTCAAGTTCGCCATAATTGTGTGGAAGAAGCGACTGAGCGACTTGGACTGAGTCTGTGATGATCTTCCTCTATTGGTGTGGTGTAATGTGTGAGTTTGTGTCATTACCTTCGCAATAAAAACTTGGTCTTCCGAGACGAGCAACTTGGACCTTGAGTAAGGAACGTTATGCTTAGTACCTTTGTTATAAGAAACCCTAGCTATAAATTCTATTGATGTAACTATAGTATCAAAGTCGTGTCCTTAGTAATTATTATTGTCCAATAATATTATATTGGTAATACCCGAATATGTTTAATTTAGGGGATAATATCATTATGATGATAAGTTGGGCGTAGGATTACTTTAGAAACTAGAAATCTTGTTCGCCATGACTAATTATGAATGTTGCACGTTGGGTTATGTGCTTAGTTTTCTTCACGCCTTGAATTACTATGTATAGACTAATGTGCATGAATGTACTGGGTGAATAATTGTTTCTCTTGCGGCTTGTGAAACAACCGAAGTCTCTTGCGCCTTGACTCATGATGTTTACAAGTTGGATTAATTGTATAGAATGCTCGCGCGTAGTTCAATGATGTGATCTACGACTAGTCGAGGATTTAAACTCCTTGTGCACACTGATTGTAATGGTGGTATGGTTTAGAATTTAGTTTTTTCACGATATGGAATTTGTTATGAAGGATAATGGCATTTGCGGTTGGGATTTGCACCTCGTTTATAACTGACACTTGCTTTGTGCTATGCATTCGTATGGTCTAATTTGTGTTTGCATGTCGCCCTCCTTCGTTGACGCGTTAATGACGTTGTAAATTATTCTATGATGAGTAGGGAGATGCGTTTGGGTGTCTTTATTCTTTATGATTCATAAAGTTTATGCCTCATCATTAATTGTATGAATGCACTGTTTTGGGGGCCGCTTTTATATTGTGTTAAATTTTGTTTCATTAATAAAATGGGAGACGTGTCAATTTTGTTGTCATTAATTTAACGTATGTCCCTAACACAATCAAAAAAAAATTACCGATTGTTTTCGCTTGTGGTCATAACGACAAGGTCGTTACACTCCTGGATTTTGGCCCTCTCCCTTTTTGGTTTCTCCCCCTTTGGCTCGACTCCCCTAATGTTGACACTATTATCTCAAACACTTGGCGCACTTAGGTCCTTAGCACCCTAGTCCATATCTGGGAACATAAACTGATTATGGTCAAATCTGTTGTTAAAAACTAGGCCAAGACCTCCTTCCTCTCTCCCTCTTCTGCCTTGCTTACTCTAAAAAATAATCTCCAAACCCTACAGTTGAAAATGGAAGAAGATGAGATCTCTCATCAAGTGATGCAAGAAGAATTCACGCTCCAAACCAAAATTCAAACTGAATTGTGAAGAGAAGAGGAAATATGGAGAATTAAATCCAAGAGCTTATGTGACCGAAACACAATTTTTTTTCATAAGAAATCCAAATCTCTCCTCTCCAAAAATAATGTTTCTATCATCACTAAAGATGATGGAACCCAGATCTCCGATTACGAAAGCATTAAGCAGGCGGCCCGCACCCATTATAAATACCTCTTTACCCAACAAGAAGAAGTTGATATTTTAAACACCAAAGTCATGCTGGAAAACATCCCAAATCTCATCACCGAGGAAGGAAATTGTCTCTTAACTCGAGCCATAGAAGAAGCTAAGGTTCAAGCGACCATTTGGAGCCTTGGGTCCGATAAAGCTCCCGGTCTGGACAAGTTTCCCATTTCTTTCTTCTTAGAATGCTTCATTATTCCCAAAATACTCTACGTTTGGGCGAGAGTACAAACTCCTCCTTCCTGGCCTTGGTCCCTAAGGAATCCAATCCCTCCTCATTCTCTAGATTTAGACCTATTTCTCTCTGCAACTCTTCTTACAAAATCCTCACAAAGATTATTGTTTCTCGTCTCAAATCATTATTTCCCAAAATTATCTCCCCCAACCAAAGGGGCTTCATGCAAGACATGCAGATCATCGACAACATTGTTCTAGTCCAAGAAGCAATTCATTCAAGCTTTGCAGCAAAATAAAAAGGTATGGTCACTAAGCTTGATTTGGAAAATGATTTTGACCATCCACATCACTCTTTTCTTCTACAGGTGCTCAGGAAATTTGGATTCAACACCACCTTTACTCAATGGGTTACATCATGCATTGGAGGACCCTGGATCACTCCTTTGGTAAATGATAGACCGATTGAATTCTTCCAAGCTAGTAGGGGTCTTCGACAAGGGTGCCCTCTCTCTTTGCTGCTATTAATTATCATGGAAGGTACCCTTAGTCTCAAGCTTGAGCCGGAAAGAGAAAATGGGAACTTTCTAGGCCTCGTGATGGTGTGTGGAGTGAAACCCCTGAATCACTCATAATTTTTTGACGATACCCTCTTTTTAGGAGGGGCTTCTCAAATAATTGTTTCTCGCTTCAAAAGGGTATTACACTCCTTCTTGGATGATTTAGGAGAGGATGTGAACCATAGGAATTGAAAAATCATGGGGTGACACACCCGAATTCAAGTAATGCAACATATTTTTCAATTTCCATATGCTGCAAACTAGTCCTCCTTTCATTATCTAGGTATCCTTATCTCCTCGAAGAAAGCAATCTCTAAAGAATGGCAATATATAATTGAAAAAATCAACATCAAGTTCACCTCTTGGGGCTCCCAATGGCTAAACTTGGCAGGCATAATAGTTCTTATTAAGGCAGTCTTATCATCTCTCCCCATATATCAGTCTTCGACCTTGCTTGCTCTGAAGAGCATATTCATTCAATTTTCTGACAAAATAAGACAGTTTTTATGGCAGGGAGGGAAAACATTGGGTAAGAAATTTCATCTTGTCAGGTGGCATCAAGTTAAGCACCCTTTATGCAGGGGAGGATTAGGCATTAGAGACCCTAAATTCATGAATATGACAATGAGAGACAAACTCTTGTGGCCACTGATCTCTGAAAAAACCTCATGGTGGAAGCAAGTGCTCTGGAAAAAGTACTTTACAGGTCCTAGACAATGATGCTTGTAAATCCCTCCTCGAAAGATCAAAGGCTCACCTATCTTCAATCTTCTTCTCTCATCACTGCCACTCGTCAAGGATAATCTCAATTGGATCCCTAGAAACAGAAAAATAATAAAACTCTAGGAAGATCCAATCATGGACTACAAGCTCCTCACTCTGAGAGAAGACCTTGCTCCACTGAAAATATGGATGTAACAACAAGGAGACATCAAACTCTTTGAAATGTCATCATGGGACTCTGCCACACGACATTGGATCGGATGGAAATCGCTGGAATTGCCTCACCTTCTTCATCTATCCTCACAATTATATGGAGCACTGAAAGGATGTGCACCAATACACCAGACCACAAAAGACATTTGCGGGTGGGGAAACTCCACATATGCTGTTAGAAAAGGATACAAAAACTTGCAAGAAAGCAACCATACCTTCGCAGACTCGGGAGTGTGGAAGGTAGTCTGGAACATAAATGGTTTTCCTAAAATCAAGTCCTTTACCTGGCTCTTAGTTCATGGATGCATTCTAACCGTTGAGAATTTACAAAAATGGGGTATCGTCGAGCCCTCTTGATGTGCTCTATGCTGCCAAGAGGAAGAATTCATCCCTCATGTCTTCACCACTTTCTCCTATGCCAAAGCTACCTAGAATATGGCTCTTGGAAACATGTCCGTTCTCACATCCTAGCCTCCTTCTTATAACGTTTTTTTTTTAAAATGGGGCATAAATTACTAAGGAAATCTTAGAAGCAAACCAGGTCTAAAGCGACTATGGATGACGATGCCCAAGTATATCCGCTGGGCCATTTGGTTGGCTCAAAACAAAAAAAATCAGGATGAAACCATAAAATTTAGGTGAAAGCAAGTGTGTAGGAAATCTGTCAACTTCGGGTGAAAGCACTTCGAGAGGAACGAGTGTGCAGGAGTCTGAAACTCCCGAAGCCCAAAGAGTCGAAGTGGATCGTGACCGTCAGATCCAGAAAGAGACGCGTCGACAGATTGCGTATTTCGGGTGAAAGCGCTTCGAGAGAAAGCAAGCGTGAAGTTGAGACTTCCGAAGGCCGAAGTCCCAAAGTGGACTAGAGCCGTTTATTCGAGGAGGACACGTGATAAAAGATTTGCTATTTCAGAGAAAAGTCACTCTGGGAGAATAAGAAGTGCGTTGGACAAGAACTCCTGAAGGTCGGAGAGCCGAAGTTCATCTGAATCGTACGTTCGCTGAGGAAAGGTGTCAGTGGATCTTCCACTTCGAAAGGTAGCAATTTATGAGGAAGCAAGGGCAGAGAGTTGGAAATTCCCGAAGCCTGAATTACCGAAGCAAATCACGACCGTTGATTTGAAAAGGACACACATCGATAGATCATGGAAATATGGGAGAGAGTTCTCTGGAGAGAGGGAAAGAAAGGAGGATGATCTCGACCGTCGGTCAAGAGGCACCATCCGAGATCACAAGATTGATGGTAGCGCTTGATTGCAGAGACATAAAGTGCTCGGACTTTAAAAATCCTAGAGCGGGCCGCAATCGAAACCACGGTATTGCCAAAGGGATACGTGGCAGCTGGTAGTGAATTGCGGGGAGAAAAGCGATGTGGTCTCAAACCACTCTTGGCCACCCCGCAATCACGTGCTTACGTGAGGTCATAGCCCGAGGTCACATGTGAAGGAAAGGACCTAGCGAGGGGGGCCAATGTCTGTTATTTAAATTCTTCAAAGAGGCCATGAAAGAGCCCACGTGTTTGACATAACTAACACTTTGAAGAAAAGGGACCTGTGTAGATTGATTGGGGTCTAATAAAGGCTCGAAGAGTCGATCCGACTCCTTGATTTGAACGATCCTAGACCAGGAGGTCGCACAACTCCGAGGGGAGAAGGGAGGTCTGCATCAAGTGGTATCAGAGCCTGATTTTGTTTGCAAACAACAAACAAAGGAGACATATAGTTTGATAGTAGAAAAAGAAGTGCATTGGACAAAAACTCCCGAAGGTTGGAGAGCCAGAGTTCATCTGAATTGTAAGTTTGCCAAGGAAAGGTGTCAGCGGATCTTCCACTTCGGAAAATAGCCATTTATGAGGAAGCAAGGGTGGAGAGTTGGAAATTCCCGAAGCTTGAATTGCCGAAGCAAATCACGACCGTTGATTTGAAAGGAACACATGTCGATAGATCATGGAAATCTGGGAGAGTGTTCTCTGAAGAGAAGGAAAGAAAGGAGCCCGATCTCGATTGTCGGTCAAGAGGCACCGTCCGAGATCACAAGATCGACGGTAGCGCTTGATTGCGGAGACATAAAGTGCTCGGACTTTAAAAATCCTAGAGTGGGCTGCAATCGAAACCACGATATTGCCAAAGGGATACGTGGCAGTTGGTAGTGAATTGCGGGGAGAAAAGCGGCGTGGTCTCAAACCACTCTTGGCCACCCCACAATCACGTGCTTACGTGAGGTCATAGCCCGAGGTCACATGTGAAGGAAAGGACCTAGCGAGGGGGGCTAGTGTCTGTTATTTAAATTCTTCAAAGAGGCAAGGAAAGAGCCCACAGGTTTGACATAACCGACACTTTGAAGGAAAGGGACCTGTGTAGATTGATTGGGGTCTAATAAAGGCTCGAAGAGTCGATCCGACTCCTTGATTTGAACGATCCTAGACCGAGAGGTCGCGTAGCCCCGAGGGGAGAAGGGGGGTCTGCATCAAGCGGTATCAGAGTCTGATTTTGTTTGCAGACAACAGACAAAGGAGACATAGATAGTTTGATATCATCAAGTGATATTAAAGCTGAAAATTTCTTGCAGACAACAGGAAAAAGAAAGAGAAGACAGTTTGATTACATCAAGTAGTACCAAGAGCTGAATTTTGTCTGCAGATTGTAGGCAAAGGTGAAAAGGTGAATAGAGATAATCTGATAACATCAAATGGTATTAGAAGTTGAAGTTCACCTGTAGACATCAGGTGAAGGGAGACAGAGTATTGTTGCTCTGTAAAGATTGTTGCAAGTGTGCGACAACAAATAAAATAGATATGAGGGCAGGTAGAAGGTGAAAATGGCTACTGAAGGCCATGGGCGTGGTCAAGGAAAGGACCGCCAACAGAAAAGTAAAGCAGAAATTGACAAGGAGCTCATTGAGATAAGAGCAAGAATGGAACAACTGACATGGAAGATGCAGTAGGAAGCAAAGGTACACTGGACATATGAATGGTCTTTGAAGAGGAAAGTGAAGTGGCTTGTCCAAAAGTTGTTAGCCAGAAGGCAACAACAAGTAGTGATGAAATGGCTGAGGCATGATGAAAACCTCATTAGCATAGAGGGGAAAGTGATTCACACCTGTGAACCAGAGATTGGGAGGAACCTCAATGATGAGGAGGAGGTGAGATCAGTTAAAGGTCTCATAAACTGCCAGGAGGGCAGAGATGAGTTTTCAAATCGACAGGTGGGCAATGAGATGAGATCAATTGAGGATCTCATAGATTGTTAGGAGGAAAGCAATGAAAATCGATATTGCTAGGGGGGCAATGAGATGGGATCAGTTGATCTCATAGACTGCCATGTGAGCAGGAGAGAAATCCCAAATTGCAGGGAAGGAAAATGAGTCTGTCTGAAAGTATTAAGAGCTCAGAGGAGAACTCATACCAACAAGGAATGTTGACAGGTGATAGGGAGGTAGAAGAGAGGCCTCATCTGCATGAAGGTTCATGTGGAGTTGCAGACCATGTGAACGAAGATGATGAGAAGTTAAATACTTCCATCACAGAGGAGGGGGATCAAAGGAGTGTTCTGATCGTTAGAGGAATCAAAATATTCCTACCAAGCAGCCAAGCAGGGGCTAACATAAATGTTGCAGGTGAAACAACAGAAGGACAGCCAAAAAAGACTGCCAAAGAGGAGGAGGAGGAGGAGCAGACACTGATGTTTGCCTCAACAGAAGGAGAACATTCAATAGAATTGCTCAAAATTTTCAGCCAGGAAGTTGAACAAGAGATGATTGTAGCACTAGAGTCTGCAGTAGAAGAGGAAGTATACAACATAGACTTTGTTGATCTGTGTGAAGAACTGGAAGCCCTGGAGAGAAGGGTGATAGTGCAAAGCATGCACATCCAACAGGCTAAGTTGGAAACAGGTGGAGGAGCATACCAACCTAGGGAGCAACTGGAGGAAGCTGGAGTTGAACCAACACAAGAGGAGTTGGAAGAAGCTAATTTGTCAAAGGAGGAAGCTGAGCAACAACTCAGTGGTGAGACTGCATAACTGAAATTTGCAGCGGAGTGGCTAGCTAGTGCCACAGGAGATGAAGATAACATGAAGGGTCAGATTGATCAGATTGGTAAGGAGGAGAAAGAGCACACATTTCAATGTGCCCAAGAGATGGAGAAGAAAGAACATTCGATGGAATTGCTCAAAAATTTCAGCGAGGAAGCTGAGCAAGAGATAACTGTAGAATGTGGACCTACAGTCGAGGAGAGAGCAACATATAACATGGATTTTGCTGATTTGTGTGAAGAACTGGAGGCCCTGGAGAGAAGGGTAAATATGCAAAGGCATCTTATCCAACAAGTTAAGTTGGAAATTGATGGAGAGAAGATGCAATAGAGCATAGAGGAAAGCCAACCAGTGGACCAGCGGGACAAAGAAATAGAGGATATTAAGAGATTGATGCTGGAAGCAACACAAGAAGCAATCAATAGAGAAGGATGGAACAGAAGAGGACTTGCAGGAGCAGCAGGGCAACAAAGTCAGCAAGGAAGAGGAGCAAGTGGACAACTCCAATTTCAGGTTTGGGACCCTGGAGGATCTCAACAACATAACAGAGGGAGCCATGAGTAGGAACTCATGATTTTCCCAGTAGTGGAGTATGATGCAGGAGCATCGTCAACAAGCACACGAGGAGAGACAAATCGACGCCTTAGCGTGCCTTTGTATCATTTCGGAATATGAAACACTGACGTTTCCTGCAAATCTTTCTTGAATTGATTGAAAATTGAAGAAGATCAAAACGCTTGGGATTGAATGATCACAAGTGATCTGGGAGTTTCACTCCTAGACTTTAATGTAACAGTGCTTAAGGGGTAGTTAGCTTCTTTCGAGAAGATAGGTAGTCGGGGGAACCCTAGAAACCTTCTGGTATAGGTAGATGCATTGTATGCCTAAATGTGTTAAAAATAATTAAAAAGTACCTAGGCAAGTGTTTCTCATCACCTAGGCGCCTAAGGGGTGAGGAAGTGCCTAATGTGGACCCTAGTCATTTAATTTGTGAGATGCAAATTAAAATGTGGCTTTATGACTTAAGTAAGGGGGTGAGTGAAGAGACACTCAATCTCATCCAATCTCAACCATTGGATTACGAAACTCTTCACCTACCACCATGAGGTTGACTAGGGTAGGAGGGCGCACCCTAACTAGGGTTGATTCATCATTTTTGTCAAGAGAGCAAGAGAGGAGGTCGAGCTTGAGAAAGGAGGCAACATTTGCAGAGATAGAGCACACATTTCAAGGCAACTAGCTAGCACATATTTCAAGGTAGGGTTCAACATTTAATGTAGTCCATATAGTACGAATTTCTAGAGGCCGTACAACCAATTTTATGCATAGAAATCGAGGGAGACAACAATTATGCTCTGAGGAGGTTGGCATGCATTCCAAGGCTTCCATACAAGCATTTACTTGCATAGAAACCAAGGCAACTGCTGCCATTTATTTATGGGTGAAATTTCGTACAGTTCGTACAAATTTGGCATGAATTTCGAGGGCCATACAATCCAGTTTTGGGCACAATTTTCAAGGAGAAGAGGCACGAATTTCAAGGAGTTGTTTTTGTTGCATATTCCATACAGTGTTAGCAAAATTTTTGGCACAAGAATCGAGATAGACCGTACACCATTTATTGCTGGGACAACCGTACAATTGTACGGATTTTTGTCACAGAAATCGAGGAGCATTTCTAGGATTGTTCATAAGGAGTTTTGTTGAAGAAAATCTGAGATAAGTTTGTGTAATTTCTGAAGATGAATATGCTGTAAATGAAATTTCTCTGAAGCTCACAAATAATAAAAATCCCTCTCTCACTGGTTTCCCCTTGTGGGTTTTTCCAAGGTCGTTGTTAGACCAAAAATCATTGTGTTATTTTCTGAGTTATATGTGCTGCTGATATATTTTATTTCTGCATTAAACGATGTTCAAAATCCTCATGTTTCAGTTCTGAAAATGTATTTTATGCTGAGTTTAATTGGCTGTCATAAAACTGGGTTTGGGCATTAAACATTGGCTGAAAAATCAACAAGACTTGAAACTGGGTGGGGTATGAAATTTTACATGGTATTAGAGTTGAGTTAAAGAGAAGCAGATATATTTCAGCAAGTCAGAAAATTGGGACAACAGTCACTTCACTGGACAAAACTTTGAATTTTTCATTTTCAGCAGAAAGGGGTCAATGGCTACAGGTTTGAGAGTTGAGGACAAACTTGATGGGGCAACAAAATTTGGTTCTTGCTGCTGCAAGAAAATAAGTTGTGGGACATTGTTGAGAATACCACAACACATCCTGTGGTTGTACCTACTGATGCTACTCTTCTTGCAGCATACACTAAGAAGAGTATCAAGGCTAAGAGGATTATTCTTGATGCCATCAAGGACCATTTGATTCCTCACTTGACGGGGAAGACAAATGCCTATGAGATGTGGTAGTCTTTGACGAAGTTGTACACGAGTACAAATGAAAACTGAAAGATGGTTTTGAACGAAAAAATGAAGAGCATTAAAATGACCAAGGCTGAAAATGTGTTCACATATCTTACCAGGTTGACCCAGGTGAGAGATGAGCTTGGAGCTGTGGGGGAGGCCATTGTTGACAGTGAGCTTGTGAGGACAACATTGAATGGAGTTTCCAAACAATGGATTGTTTTTGTTGAGGGCATTGTGGCTAGGGAGAAGCTTCCCAATTGGGAACATATTTGGGATGACTTTGTTCAGGAGGAGACCCGGAGAGGTTATGTACATGGCAGTTCATCTATAGGTCACGATGAGGAGAACGTGGCTCTTGCTGCCAACAACAAGAAGAAATTCAGAAAGGGTCCTAAGGGAGGAAACAAATCGAAGGGCGAAGGGAATAAGGACACGAGCAAAGTCAAGTGCTTTGCATGCCACAAGTTTGGGCACTATGCAGGTCAGTGTCCGAACAAGGAGAAGAAATAAACAATAGCTTCAACTGTTAATGTTTATGCCATAATTATAGTTCTTTTCATTTCATAAGATAAGAGCATAATAAGAACAAGATCACTGAGAAATACACACCCACAAGAGACACAACATTTATCCTGGGAAACCCTCTAGGGGAAGAAAACCCAGCAAAAACTTCCTTATCATAAATAGCTTATACAATGTT
>SNQJ01S0013978.1:104476-126284 GCA_010110895.2 Picea sitchensis
CGCTCTAGGTGCCAAATTGATCCTTGGGGGAGGGCGCAACTTTCTAGGGTGATAGAGAGCTGAAAATACTCACTTTTTCAAAACCCTAATTTTGGGGTCCGGTAACAGTGACGTTTTTCCTCTTGCAGATTGTGCTTTCTTCAAGTTGGCTCTGATACCATGTTAATGTTTATGTCATAATTATAGTTCTTTTCATTTCATAAGATAAGAGCATAATAAGAACAAGATCACTGAGAAATACACATCCACAAGTGACACAACATTTATCCTGGGAAACCCTCTAGGGGAAGAAAACCCAGCAAAAACTTCCTTATCATAAATAACTTATACAATGTTCAAGAGATAACTCAACCAATACAGAAAAAGTCCTCCTAAAGAGATGCGCCACCCTTCTTCTCCTCTCTCCAACTTGTAATTGCAGCTTGCCTCATAAGAGAATGAGCAAGTGAAGTGTGTGTAAGAAGTGAGGCGCTATTCTCTTATTTATATCAATCTGGCACGTGTGAAGAGTCACCATCTGGCAGGGCCGACCTCTCACTCTGGGTGGGTAAACCCACCTTTAATTAATTCTGGCCCTTTCATAATAACTGCTGGGGCCGACTTCTTATTCTGCACTTTGTAATTGTCCGATGACCAATCCGCAAAAGGGGATTTGGTCCTTATACAATTACCGACATGATCGATCCTCAATGGGGATTAATCTAATAACAATAATAATAATAATGACCTGATTAATCCACAATGGGGATTTAATCCAATAACAAAATAATAATAATGATTAATCCACAATGGGGATTTAATCCAATAATAAGAATGCTCTTCGCAGTTACATTATTTCAACATCAACATTGGTGGAGGAGTTCTCCGCCAATTTTGATAAGGAGTTTTCCTTAGTTGTGTGTCTTTCCATGAGGACCACTCATTCAGATATGTGGTATATTGACAGTGGTGCCTCTCGCCATATGACAAGGGTTCGTGAGCACTTGACAGATCTTACTCAGATTGGTGATGTTGAGGTAGTGCTTGGAGATGACCGGGTGGTTAAGGTAGTTGGTTGTGGGACTGTATCATTTCAGAGGGAGTCTTTGCCTCCCATGTTGTTGAGAGAGGTCCTATATGTTTTGGACTTGAAGAAGAACTTAGTATCAGTTTCCACTATTGAGGAGAGGGGCTATGAGGTGTTGTTCCATGATGGGCAGGTACTCCTTTTCCCCAAGGGGTCCAATATCACTTCGGCCAAAGTGATTGGGACTCAACATGAGAAGCTATACAAGCTCATGTTTCAGCCAACGAGAGCATTGTTCATTCTACCAGCAACAATGATCTATGTGAGCTATGGCATATGAGGATGGCACATTTGCACCATGGGGCTTTGAGGGTACTGAGGGAGATTGTGACTGGAGTTCCAGATTTCAGTACAGAGCACCAAGAGTTGTGAACGGGGTGTGTTTTGGGAAAGTACACCAAGACTGCTTTTCCTAGCAGTGACAATAGAGCAGCAGGTATCCTTGATCTTATTCATTCAGATGTATGTGGCCCAATGTCTTCGACATCGTTGTCTGGTTGTTTATACTATGTTGTATTCATTGATGACTTCTCATTGAAGTCTTGGATTTTCTTCATGAAGACCAAAGGACAAGTCTTCAATCGGTTCCAAGAGTTCAAAGCTCTTGGGGAGAACCAGATTGGGAAGAAAATTAGAGTTCTGAGGACAGACAATGGGGGTGAGTATACCTCCAAGGAGTTCATGGAATTTTGTGCAAGAGAGGACATCATGAGAGAGTTGACTGTTCCTTACAACCCACATTAGAATGGGGTTGTTGAGAGGAAGAACAAGGCCATAGTTGGGGCTGCAAGAGCCATGCTACATGATCAGGGGCTGCCACTATTTCTTTAGGCTGAGGCATGCTATACTGCAGTTTATCTGCAGAATAGGAGTCCACATAGGGCAGCGGGGAGCATGACTCCTGAAGAGGCCTTTTCTAGGAAGAAGCCTGAGGTGGGGCACTTTCAGATTTTTGGGTGCCTCACATATTCACATGTCCCTTCTGAGAAGAGGACAAATCTAGAGCCCACGAAAAAGAGAGGGATATTTGTTGGGTATAGTGAGACTTCAAAGGCTTTCCGTATATACCTTCCTTCCTTGAGGAAGACAATTTTGAGGAGGGATGTGAGATTTGAGGAGGGCATAGCCTTTAGGAAGTCATGAGGGACAGAGAGGGGTGAGCAGTCATCACCTTAGATTCAGGTGAGTCCACAACAGACTACAGTGACACAAAGTTCGGGGCCACCAGTTTTGGTGACGACTGGTCCACATGTGACAGGGCCACATATGTCAAGTTCACAGGTTACTAGTCCATAGGGTTTAGGATCGAGTACTCCATAGTCTACCTGAGGATCACAGTCTTCAGGAGACGGGGTTGAGTAGGGAGAGTCCCCTCCATGGGACACTACTTCAGAGAGGAGGAAGCCCAAGTGGCTTCAAGATACTTTGAGGGAGGCACAGGGTTCAGTGGGGAATCCCAGGTAGGCAGTGGGGGAGAGTAAACCCCCGAGAGGTTTTGCAGCTACATCACGATGGTGAGCAGTATTCGGGAGTCTGAGCCTTCCACTTTTGAGGAGGCTATTGGAAAGGATTGGAGAGATGCCATGATGGAAGAGTACAATTCCATCATGAAGAATGATGTTGGGAAGTTGTTCCTAGACCTGAGGGGAAGTCAGTGGTGACTTCCAGGTGGTTCTATAAACTCAAGCATGTTGTAGATGGCAGCATTGAGAAGTACAAAGCTCGCTTTGTAGCTCGGGGGTTCTCACAAGTCGAGGGAGTTGATTATGATGAGACCTTTGTGCCAATTTCTAGATATACCTCGATCAAGGCAGTGATTTCCATTGCAGCAAAGATGGGTTGGAAGATCCACCAGATGGATGTGAAGACCGCATTTCTGAATGGTCTTATACATGAGGAGGTGTATATTGAGCAACCTTTGGGCTTTGAGGTGCATGGGAGAGATTCTCATGTGTGTAGACTGAAGAAGGCATTGTATGGGCTGAAACAAGCTCTCAGAGCTTGGTATTCGAGGATTGATGCCTATTTGCAACAGTTGGGCTTTGAGAAGAGTGAGGCGGATCCCAACCTATACTACAATGTGGTTAGAGAGGATCCTCTCATTCTCTTGCTATATGTGGATGATCTTTTCATTAAAGGGGAAGAGAGACTCATCACTAGCTGGAAGGAGAGCCTTGCTTCAGAGTTTGAGATGACTGATATTGGACTGATGCACTATTTTTTGGGATTGGAAGTTTGGCAGGAGTCTGGACACATCTTCCTGGGACAGGGGAAGTATGTGTGTGATATTCTGAGGAGATTTCAGATGGAGGACAATAGGCCCATGACCACTCCTATAATTACCAACTGGAAGAAGCTTCATGCTTCTGATTGACAGTTGGTGGATTCCACTTTATATCGTCAGTTGATCGGGTCTTTGATGTATTTGGTCAATACCAGGACAAATATTTGTTTTGCTGTCAACACTCTCAGTCAATTTATGGTGGATCCTAAGAGAGTGCACTGGGTGGCAACAAAACATTTGCTCATGTATCTTTGTGGTACGGTAGATTATGGTCTGGACTATCAGAGAGGAGATGGAGTTCGTCTGGTTGGCTATACAGATTGAGATTGGGCAAGATGTGTCAGTGACCAGAAGAGTACTTCAGGGTGTTGTTTCGGATTGGGCTCAGCAGTTGTGTTCTGGTTTAGTCGGAAGCAAAAGTCAGTGGCATTGAGTTCTGCAGAGGCTGAGTATATGGCTGTCAGTCAGGCCAATTGTGAGGCCCTTTGGCTTCACAAGTTGCTAGTGGGATTGTTTGGTGTGTAGTTGAGACCTACTATGATTTACTGTGATAATCAGAGTTGCATTAAACTCTCGGAGAATCCAATATTTCATGACAGGTCTAAGCATATCGAGATTCATTATCACTTCATCTGTGACTATGTTCAGATAAGAGCAGTGGAGGTACAATACATATCTACAGATGAGCAGGTTGCAGACATACTCACCAAAGCATTGGGCAGGGGCAAGTTTGTATTTTTCAGGGACAAGCTTAGAGTGCTGAGTAACACTTTCCTCGGTAAGAGAGAGTGTTAAAAATAATTAAAAAGTACCTAGGCAAGTGTTTCTCATCACCTAGGTGCCTAAGGGGTGAGAAAGTGCCTAATGTGGACCCTAGTCATTTATTTTGTGAGATGCAAATTAAAAGGTGACTTTATGGCTTAAGTGAGGGGGTGAGTGAAGAGACACTCAATCTTATCCACTCATCTAATCCAATCTCAACCGTTGGATTATGAAACTCTTCACTTACCACCATGAGGTCAACTAGGGTAGGAGGGCACACTCTAGCTGGGGTTGATTCATCATTTTTGTTGAGAGAGAAAGAGAGGAGGTCGAGCTTGAGAAAGGAGGCAACATTTGCAGAGCTAGAGCACACATTTCAAGGCAACTATCTAACACATTTTTCAAGGTAGGGTTCAACATTTAATGCAGTCCGTACAATACAAATTTCTAGAGTTCGTACAACCAATTTTATGCACATAAATCGAGGGAGACAACAATTAAAGTTTTGAGGAGGTTGGCATGCATTCCAAGGCTTCCATACAATCATTTACTTCCATAGAAACCAAGGCAACTGCTGGCATTTATTTATGGGTGAAATTCCTTACAGTCCGTACAAATTTGACACGAATTTCAAGTGTTGTACAATCCAGTTTTGGGCACATTTTTCGAGGAGAAGAGGCACACATTTCGAGGAGCTGTTCCTGCTACATATTCCATACAGTCTTAGCAAAATTTTTGACACAAGAATCGGGACAATCCATACAACATTTATTGCTGGGACAACCGTACAATTGTATGGATTTATGGCACAAAAATCGAGGAGTATTTCCAGGACGGTTTAGAAGGAGTTTTGCTGAAGAAAGTCTGAGATAAGTTTGTGTAATTTCTGAAGATGAATATGCTGTAAATAAAATTTCTTTGAAGCTCACAAATAATAAAAATCCCTCTCACTGGTTTTCCCCTTGTGGGTTTTTCCAGGGTCTCTGTTAGACCAAAACTCACTGTGTTATTTTCTGAGTTATATGTGCTGCTGATATATTTCATTTCTGTGTTAAACGATGTTCATAATCCTCATGTTTCAGTTCTAAAAAATTATTTTATGCCGAGTTTAATTGGCTTTGTCCATAAAGCTGAGTTTGAGCATTAAACATTGGTTGAAAAATCAGCGAGACTTTTAAACTAGGTGGGAATTAAAATTTCAAATATATGAAATTTTCTTTGGAGGAGTATTGTTGAATGAGAGGTATTGAAACACCAGTTAGTTAGAAATCCTCATAGGAGGAATTAGGAGATAGAATAGTTCTTTGAGGGAGCTTGAGAGGCGAGACTACATGTGATCTGATTCTTTGAGGGAGCTTGAGAGAACTGAGACTCTGTGGCAGTCCAACCTGCACATATTGTAATCAGATTTTCATATTAATGAAAAGACAATAGCTTTTCCTACACATGGTTGTTTATGTGTTTCATGAATGTATGCTGTAGATGTATGATAGATTTCATCTACAATAGGAATATATATTTCTCTATCTTTGTTGAGTTTGAGACATCATTTTGGATTCTTTAGGCAGTGCAAGGAGTGCACACTAGAACATTGGAGGTTCTGTAGCCAGCGCAAGGAGTGCGCATATGAACTCTGTGGAATCAGAAAAGAACGTGCCAGGAGGGCGCACCAGAGTGATAACAACTCAAGGGAACCTCAAGGTTGCTGAATACCTTGGAGGGTAAATTGTGCGGGGGAAGCACAGAGAGACAGAGTCACTGAGAACTCTATAGAGCTCTGCCAGGTGGGCATCAAGCAGGTGCAAGTGTGCACAAAGAGAACTCTCTATCGAGTTCAAAGAGAAGAGTATCAGAGGGAGGTACTCACAGAGTTGCTGAACACTCTGTAAATCTCTACAAGTGTGCATTGAGCAAACGTTGTCTAGAAGGCACAAGAATCCCCTTGAGCAAGTGTGTGCCAAAGTCAAGGACAATCTTCATTGTCAAAGCTCAGGAGGAAAAGTGGAGTCGAGACCCTTTCAACTGGTTTCGCAGAAGAAGGTTCAAAGACCAAAACCTTTGAACACTTAGAAAATTTCCCAAGTCCGGGAGAACAAACAAGCTTAGAAGGAGCGACAACAACCATCAGATCAACTGCAGGAAGAGATATGGACAGTCAAATTGGGGTTCAGGACAAAGAAGGAACGAACGAGGAGAAGGACAGATCCCATCCATCGGATCTGAGCCCAAAGGATCGACAGTCGTCGGATCTAGGTAAAGTGCACGAGCCTTAACCCTTTGTGTGCACAAGAGACCGGACTTGCAAAAGTCCCAAAGTACCGAAGTGATCAGGGACCGTCCATCATCCAGAGGGACAAGTGGCGTAAGATTCACAACTCCGGAGCGAGACCACTTCGGAAGTTTGTGGTCAAGGAGAAAGTAAAATCGCCGAAGAGTTGAAGTAGATCCTGGTCGTTGGTCGCCAGGGGGTTACGTGTCAACAGATCTGAGACTTCAGGGAAAGTCACTTCGAAGGATTTCAAGTGTGGAGTGTGACAAACTCTTGAAGTCCCGAAGGTCGAAGTAGATTGCAACCGTCCGTTGCGAAGGACATGTGGTGAGAGATTAGGGAGTTTAGAGGCCTAACACTCCGAAAGGAAGCTGACGGGAGCGAAGAAGATCTAGACCGTCAGATCTAGAGGGACGCGTGGCAGAAATTCATGAACTTTGGGTGAAAGCACTCATGGAGGAACGAGTGTGCAGGAGTCTGAAACTTCAAGATCCAGAAAGACACACGTCGACAGATCATGTATTTCAGGTGAGAGCACTCCGAGAGAAAGCGAGCGTGAAGTTGAGACTTCCGAAGGCCGAAGTCCCGAAGTGGACTAGAGCCGTTGATTCGAGAAGGACACATAGCAGAAGATCTGCTATTTCGGAGAAAAGTCACTCCGAGAGAATATGAAGTGCGTTGGACAAGAACTCCCAAAGGTCGGAGAGCCGGAGTTCATCTTAACCGTCCGTTCGCTAAGGACAGGTGTCATCGGATCTTCCACTTCATAAGATAGCCATTTATGATAAAGCAAGGGTGGAGAGTTGGAAATTCTCGAAGCAAATCACGACCGTTGATTTGAACGGGACACACGTCGATAGATCGTGGAAATCTGGAAGAGCGTGATTCAGAGAGAAGGAAAGAAAGGAGGATGATCTCGACCGTCGGTCAAGAGGCACCATTCGAGATCACAAGATCAACGGTAGCGCTTGATTGTGGAGACAAAAAGTGCTCGGACTTTAAAAATCCTAGAGCGCGCTGCAATCGAAACCACGATATTGCCAAAGGGCTACATGGTAGCTGGTAGTGAATTGCGGGGAGACAAGTGGTGTGGTCTCAAACCATTCTTGGCCACCTCGCAATCACGTGCTTATGTGAGGTCATAGCCCGAGGTCACATGTGAAGGAAAGGACCTAGCGAGGGGGGCTAGTGTCTGTTATTTAAATTCTTCAAAGAGGCCAGGAAAGAGCCCGCGAGTTTGACATAATCGACACTTTGAAGAAAAGGGACCTGTGTAGATTGATTGGGGTATAATAAAGGCCCGAAGAGTCGATTTGACTCCTTGATTTGAACGATCCTAGATCAGGAGGTCGCGCAACCCCAAGGGGAGAAGGGGGGTCTGCAACATCAGGTCGGCCCAATCAAAAATTACAGGTCGACCCAACTGGTTCTACAAGTAGGATCCATAAGTGAATGCAGAAACACTATAAATACATGATAGATGTGCACATTTGAAGAGTATCCAAGCAATATGAGCAAGTACAAGTGCACACAAAAGATCCGAGGTGCGCAAGAGGAGCTAGGGAATATTCTTGGGGTCTAAAGGTGCACAAGATGAGTTTTCTTGGAGTTTTAAGGGTGTGCTATGAAGGACCAAGGTCTATTATACTACAAAGTATGTTGTTTTGAGGTTGTGATATTGCAGTCTGGAATTATATTTTAGGAATGATGCTATGAGGTTTGCTAGAGCATGAAGGCTAAATCTGACTAGGGTTTGAAGCTATGTATTGGGTATGAAGCATGGAGAGGCGTTGGAGCATGGAAGTTAAGAGTATGACGATGTTGTGAAATGCATGAGGTATGAAGCATGCAGATGATGTCAAAAGTAATTTGTGTATGAATATCTTAAATCAGTACCTATATAGGTCTTACTGAGTTGGTGCTCAATTGAGGAGATTGGTGTCTCCAATAGGTTGGTGCTTACCCAATATCTTGCTGAGATGGTGCTCAGGTGAAGAGATCGGTGTCTCTAGTGGGTTGGTGCCTATAGGCTTTGTAACAATAGGTTGGTGCCTATAGACATTTATAAAGATAAGTTTTTGTGGTTTTCTCCCACAAGGGTTTGTAAATTAAACTCTATGCATTATGATTTGAGTTTACATGCATTTACTATTTCAAAGTTAATGAATGATTGATGAATGCCCATTTAAATTAAAAAGTATCTTATACTGATTCACTCCCCCCTCTCAATATAAGAATAAGTTCAATAATGTTGATAACACCCAAGTCTTGTTTCTCATCAATGCATGAAGGTAACTTCCCACTTAGGTTTTCCTTCGACTTCTTCAAGTGTGCTAGGTTCAAATTCCTACAAAACAACATGAGTTAAAACAAAATTTACCTTCTCACCACCTTGCACAATTTGTTGCCTCGATCACGTAGAATGATCTTCCATTTCCTTTGGCAATTCATCTTCCCGCACATCATACATCTTGTCATAGTACCACTTCAGTCTCTTATGTTGGCCTTCCTAATCTTGTTGTGAAGAATCCTTCTCTTCTTCTCTAGATCCCCCGGGAATTGGACTTCTCTGATGTTTCCATTTCTGAGCCCTATTTGATTTCAACACCAAAACTTGTTCTCGAATTAACAATAGTTTCCCATACACTACTATCCATAGATTTACCATTATCAGAAAATAATGATATTTTCTCATCTACAACAACATTTCTATTAATCAAAACTTTCTTTGTAGAGACATCTAGTAGTAAGTATGCTTTAGATTGTTCACTATAGCCAACAAACATATATACCTTTGTTTTTGCATCTAAGATACTTCTCTTTTCCTTAGGAATATGTGCAAAAACAATACAACTGAAAACACAAAAAATCACTTACAAAAGGTTTTCTGCCTGACAATGATTTCTCGGGCGTGATATCCTACAAAGCTTTACAAGGACTTCTGTTAAGGATGTAAACCGTGGTATTCATTGCTTCTGCCCATTACCAATATGAAACACTCTGACTAAGCACCATGCACCTTTCCATCTCCATAATTGTCTTATTCCTCCTTTCCACAACTCCATTTTGTTGTGGAGTGTATGGAGTAGTATACTGCCTATGTATACCTTCCCTTGTGCAAAATTCCTTGAAATAAGTTGAAACAAACTCACATCCATAATCAGATCTCAAAGCTTTGACTTGTTTACCTGTTTGTTTCTCTTCCACAGATTTCCATGCCACAAACTTTGAAAAACAATATGACTTCTTATTCATAAAATAAACCCACATTTTTCGTAAAAATTCATCAACCAGTAGCAAGAAATACTTATCTCCAGACACTGTAAGTGTCTTCATTGGACCATGCAAATCAACATATACCATGTCCAAAACTCCTTTGGCTCACCATGCTTTATCAATATCAAGTGAATGTCGATGTTGTTTTCACATCTTATAGCTTGTACATACATTCTGAAATTCTTGAATGGAAGGAAGACCATCCACCATATTAGTCTTACTGAGTATAGATAAATATTGACATCTTAGGTGTCCATACCTTTCATGCCAAAGTACACTAGTATTCTCTACCATAGCTAGTGCATGTGCCTTCACTATCTTTAAATCAACAAGTTTATACAATCTTTTTTAACCAATACCAACAACAATCACCTTGTTATCATGAAGAATAAAAACCATACATTTGTTTCCTTGAAATTTTACACAAAGAATGGGATTCTTATGTTGATGTTAGTGGTAGGATTGGATAGGTACTTCCGCATTGGCTTGTGTCTAGCATGTGGAAGTCGTTGAAATCCTAGTATGAGTTTACTTGAGTTAAAATGAATTAATTAAAGTAAAAGTGGTTTTATTAGTGAGTTGAATTATTTAAGGAAAGTGATAAAAGTAATTAGAATGTAATCTAAGCATGTAAATCTTAAGTGGGTGTGAGAAGTAATCTTAACCGCGGATCACTTTGGAGATTAGATTTAGATTATAAATCATGATTATAAAAGCAAGGACAGGGTGAAGGAGGAGGTAACTTCGGGAGGAAGTCACTCTTCATGAGAGAGATCAAGAGAACCTTGGTGAGAGACTAAGGTGAGGATCTTTGATGAGATGCAAAGATCGAGAGACTCTTGGTGAGATGCCAAGAACAAAGGAACTTTGGTGAGATGACAAGGTTAAGGGACTTGTGTGAGACACACTTGTAAGAGACTTTGGCGAGAGATCAAGGTCGAGAATTTTGGTGAGATGCCAAGGTCAAGGATAGCAAAGGAATTTTGCTAGAGAGAGGAATGTAGAAGCAAATAATGACTTTTTCTTACACGAGAGTGAGGAGATCTCACTAGTTGGGTGAAAAGATTTCATCCAAGTGTTGACGCAGAGAGGGTTGGATTACAAAGGACTATGATTCAAGATCTTCGATATGTGGAGGACTTCCATCTAGAGATCATACAAGTCAAGGAGAAGAGAGAGCAGAGGAAGCCACAAATGGGTTTCAGAGGATAAAATCCAGAGAAAAGTGTAGCATCGTATGAAAATGTTCGTACAGGTTTTCTGTACATGTACGCGATTCACAATGGAAACATTCGCGTACGTACATGGGTCAACTAAAGACAAATCATGTACATCTCGAAAAGTGTGTTGTTCAGGGGATGTACGGCATAATAGACTTGGCCAGGTTTGTCTGTAGTTGTATTTCTCTTATTGGGCCATTTTCCCTGTTACGAGAGCCTTGATTTGACCTTAATAAAAACATCTAAGTACTGGTTTTCCTTTTGGAGTTTTTCTAGGGGTAGTTTGCCCAAAAATATTGGTGTCTTGTGTGTGAGATTTTGGTTTCCTTGTTTGTTCTTCCACTGCATGTTTAGTTGATTAATCAACTGTGCTTTTAGTAGATAACGCGATTTTATTTTGAGCTAACTGCTAAGTGTTGAGTAGAGTGGTAAAATATCAACATGGTATCAGGAAATACCAAGGGTTGATTCTCAGGAGAATTATCAACATCTTAGTTATCTCACTAATAGATAATAGATTTTTGTTCATGTCAGGAACATATTGAACATTATTGAAAGTATAATTTATAATATTGTTCAATATGACACGAATATCCTCACATCCTATAATAATATAGTAAGTCCAATCATCACCCATAAAAAATATTCACTATGGCTCTGATCTTCAATGAAATTTACATATGAGTCTCTATGTCATGTGTAGTGGCGAGCTGCACCCGAGTCGAAATACCAAGTTGTAGAGTTGGCTAATCGATTATGTGATGCCACAAATGCAAAATCATTTGCTTCTTCTTCTTCAACAACATTAGCATGTCTTGATTTCGTTTGATCACTTGCCAGGTCATGCTTTCTTTTAAGACAATCTCTCTTCAAGTGTCTAGGCTTATTACATTAATAACATCTAAATTTTGGCCTCCTTGATGTGTTGCTAGCCTCTCTCACCCCACTATTGTTTTTTTGTCTTTACCTTTGAACTGTGCGCTAAAGGCACTCCTTATAGTGGACGAAGTTGATGCTTCTGTATGATCTAGCCTCCTTTCCTTTTGAAGAAGAAGTGTTGATAAGTTCTCAAACATAAGTTCTTGGGTCTCCCAAAGAAGAAGGACTCGACAAATGAATCAAAAGATGACAACAAGCTTCACATCACTAAAGCAACCATATCTTCATCATCCACTGGCTTCTCAATTACAGACAATTGATCAGACAGATCTTTCAACCGCAACATATATTCAAAGGAAAATCCTCCTTCCTACAACTTAGTGGAAAACAAAAGATTTTTCAAATATAATGCTCGCCCAACTTTTGATGCTTGATACTTTTTTTTGAGATTTGTCCACATAACAGATGTTATAGTGGCATTTCTCACTTCAAGAACTAGTGTGTTTAAGACTGATAATTTGAGAAGTAATAAAGCCTCTTTATGTCTTTTATCATAGTCTTTGGGATCATTTTCTAGTCTCTATTATTTACCTAAGATGATTTGATCAAGATTTCTAAACTTGATAATAGTGAGTATCTTATGACTCCACAAGCTATAATTCTTTCCATTCAACTTTTTGGACTTTGAAAAGACTAAATGATGTAGATTGGCCATTGCTACTAAAACAGACAATTATACCACAGAAACTATGTGATATGGAAGACTATAATTTAGTGAGGCTTACCAAAGGGACAAAAGCTTTGAATATCCACACAATGGCTGAGCAATACTTTCACTCTCCAGATCACCGCAAGTTATCATCTCTTCACACAAGAGAGTGCATCAATAGATCTTCTCTCTCTCACACTAGTGTCCTCTTCCTCTGTCCATGAGATTTCAACTCTATTGTCTTTAAAGTGTGGTGGTGAGCTATGTACTACACCTGCAAATGCTTGCAAGCTAGAAGAAACCCTGGTTGAAGCTCAATTCAATAATTTGGATATTCGTGCTTTTGTCCTTCCCAGTTCCGCCATGGAAGGACAACTGAAAGGACATGATAGCTCCGATGATATTCTCTCCACTTAGAAACAACAGTGGGAAATGTGATCCATGAAGGCACACATAGCTTCAATTCGTGAGATCCCAAAGATTATCTATGGAAATAGTTGTTGCCCATAACGACTTCGATGGGGAGAATCAATTGGTCATCACATGATGTTCCCATGAGCAATGCCAATGCTCATTCGAGCTCCATCATCACGTTGTTGGGCGCTCCTTGTCCCACATCCTAACACACACTGGTAGGTCAGGCTGGCTATTTTGTATATCGCCTCATAGTTCAATGACAACTCCTATGTCGAATCCAAGATGATCGAGATGTCATTTTGATTTGATAAGCAAAACTACCTACTCCACTACGTTTCCTTCCTTTAGATCGATGGCCTTATGCCTGTTCAAGGTCTTCAAGAGTAGAACGCTTAAGCTATAGACACAATTCACAAAATCTTCCAATCGACTCCTTCACAAATAAACATAAAGGGGAAGTACATCTCTACAAATATTAAACAACATCTTCACTTCACCTAACAACAACGTCCTCAACTGAAGCGTCCTCAATCAGAGCCTTCTCCACTAGATGACAATGTCATCAATCAAAGCATGGTGATCGAGCGATTGGCTCTAATACTATGAAACAATAAACATAAGATCAATTATATTCACTAACTTTGTCGTACATTGCAAATAAGCTCTGATATATAGCCAAAGAATCCTACTCAAAATTTGTAACATAATAATTACTTGCTAAATAATAGAAACAACTTCATCCTAAATTGGCACACATACACCAAACTCATTTATTTAGCAATGAGTCTGTTGAGTACATCAAGGATAAGGATCTAATCTAACAATCTCATCTAGTTACCCCTAGATGTGAGGGGGTAACAATACCCTAACAAAGGAGGACCTCCAAAAATGCATGAGGGTGTTCCTATAGAGTCAAGATTAGAGATTTATAACAAGCTCAAATTAGGAGGAATGATACATAATAAACATTTCTAGCCATACAAACAAAGGTAATTTGGACGAAAACAAGCCACACTTAATTACTTCTAAAGAGGAAGAACAATGTCACCCTGATAGTAGCCCTCCATAACGAGTTTGATGCAAGTGATTTCTAGCATTAATCTTCAACAAATTAAATCCCAAACAATATACCTCACAAGAGAAATCCTTAGTTTGCATTTCCTTCCATATGTTCATCTAAGCTCCAAGGGGGTATCTCCCCAAATCCAACCATGATCAAAATGGAGAGAGCAAATTCTTCTATAGATTTAAGTTCAAACTCCCTTTCAATGAAAAACTATTTAGTGGAATCTAGATTTACTTTCTTCTCCAAGAGATACCACTAAAATATACCTAGATCAATGCTTTTCACCGTGGAAAATATTAAAATAAAACATTAATGGGGCTCTTCAAAGAAAAATGTCCTCATAGAGAAATAAAATAGTGAAATAATGATGAGTACAGTGCCACATGTCTTCTTGTGAAAAACACTTTTCAAGATGATCTTCACAACTACCTCCAAATAAAATATTTATAAATACTAAGTCAAGGATGGGGCATTGTCCAAGAGAAGAAGTTATTCCCCTTTGACAATGTGAAAATGCCGAGTGTCAATCATCCATAGAGAGGGAAATATCCAAAAAGGCACTTCAACCAACAATATAATGTAAAATAATCCTTAGAAGAGGTGTGCCCTTGAGATGTGTGTCAAAAGGAGTATTTAGGCCACTTTGACTTGTCCATACAATATAGAATAATCCATGAGAAGGATGCGCCCTTGAGAAGAGTGTAAGAGTAGTTATCAACAAACAATATATTAATCCCCAAATAGAGTGTGTCTAGGAGGAAGTCCAAGGGGACCACATTTACCAAGCCAAGAAATAAAATACTCCATGAGAAAGTGCGCCCTTGAGAAGTGCCAATAGTAGTTATAGCCTCCCTTGGAACATGGGCCATACTAATAAAATAATCCTCCACAAGTTGAACGCCCTAGAAAGATGTGCAAGGTAGTTACATCATCAATACATGTGTAAAATGGGAGTGCTCTCCTAGATGAGGTAGTTAACCACCTTGAGATGCCAAACAATGCCAAAGATAGCAAAGCTAGTTAGGGTGTTTTCTCCAATGCAATAACCAACTCGTCTCTCAAGAAAATGCCATAGAAACATGTTCAAGAAAGTCCACTTTGGTTGTTAAAACAACCTCCAAGAGAGAGACGACCTAGGAACATGTGCAAAGGCATAGATCCACATGCAAGGGCCACCAAACTCCTCAAACCATGAGCCAACGACCTGGGAAAATGTGCATGAGGAGTGGAATGTCCCCCAATACAACCATGAACTCCCCTCAAGCCACATATCATCATGTGAACTCATATCAAACCATGGGCAAGATGAGGTTTGACCATATATAACCATCAAATGACACCAAAGAATGAGGGTGCCCAAGGAAAATGTGCACATTCGAGTGCTCCTTAAGAAGGCATCTCATATATTCAAATACACTATCACAAATCCCAAGGTAAGTGCTGTAGAAATGAGTACCAAAGGGCATCAAAACTCAAATAATCACACTCAAAACTTATGAACCCCTATGTTGATGGGTGTTCCCCTCCAACATGTGCAAGAATCCATGTGGATATATGACATGCTAGGCAAACCAATGTATCACCTCAATAATTAAATTAAATCAAATAATGAGGCATAATACTTAGGGAAAACCCTTAGTTGATGACTTTCCCTCATAATGCAAAGTGCTAGGATTTAACCAAGAGTGTGTTATGCTAAGCAAAACCCCACCAAGGCATTGAACACTCTACATGTGCAAGATACAAGCCTCCAAAAATTGAGATGATGCCAACAAGAAATGATAATCCGTGAACAATATGCATCAAATACCACAAAATTATTGCTTCTAAGTCATCACCCTCTAGACACAACCTTCTTAGACAAGGTTTTCAACCTAGAATAATCCTCATACAATATGAGGGGTAACACTACCTATCGTTCATGCTCTTCAGTCTGAAGAGATCAATACCCAAGCATGCCATGTATATATATTATGTTCGAAGACAATTAAAAACCACCTAAACAACACACCAAACTTTACAAATCTAGATCTAAATTTAAAGGAAAACACAATACAACTTTGCTTTCTTGTTATTTTACTACTTTGCAAATATCGAACATTGTAATTACCCCATTGAATGCATCTATGATTGTGAGATGGATTACACCCATTCATTGACTAGCACAACTAGATAGAATCTGGTTGATAGACACCAATAAGAAATACAAATTATGAAATAAGGAGAAATGTCTAGATTGAAGAGAAAAAATCTTTGGGAGCAACACGATTAACCATCATGTTAGTGTAATGTATGTATGTACTTTACACCAATAGGTGCATTCTACAACTCAATATTGGGTAGACATGAGTGTAATAGGACCACCATAGCCCCAAGTGGGTAATAGGACCACCATAGCACCAAGTGGAAGCCACATTAGCTCTCATTACTCACACATATGGAGCTAGCCATGTAAGTCTCTCTAAGAATATTGTAGAGGGTCTAAGAACCTAACCCTAGTAAAAAGTTGGGGGCACAAAAACCCTAACCCTAACCCTAACCCTAACAGATATTAGGATGTGTTAAATACTTAGTTGGAATGGGCGAAAGGGGTTCCATTACAATTGCATACATTTAATGTTCCATAATAGAGCAGAGAAAGGGAGTGGGATATTAGAGAAGAGTAGAGAAAGGAAGTGATTATGTAGTAGTTAATTTAGTCCATAGTGTCCAACAACTCCACAATGAATGAATATATTTCTTTGTAATTTACACTGTAAGCTTTGAGAACAAAAGAACAAGGCATGGTCCTTAATTCTTATGGAGTTTTCCCGAACTGATTTATCCAAGGCACCTCATGTGTTCAATGTGTGAATGGTGTGCTCTTTTTACTATTGTTTCTTTCTCTCTTATTTTCTTAGTTGGTTTTTGTATTAAAAGTGGTATGCTTCTAGTATTACATCTTAACCATACATAATCATTGTGGAGTAGAAGGTAACCTAATTGCATTGTAGTAGCATTTTAACATCTGTTATGACAAAGTGGAGGTAGATGGGGTTCCATTTGATGTATGTGATGTAGTGTTATGAAGCTCCTCCATGTATACGAAATATGTTATCTTCATTCAAAGAGCCAACCAATATCACTTGACCAAGGATGATAATTCACTTCATCATCAATGCTCACAATGGTAAATAAAAGATCTCTCTTATAAGTGGTAGCAAAGCCAAGAAAAGGATAAACTCAAATAGGAAGTATGTGTTACTTTTCTTGAGGTAGAATCAACAACAAGGTGAATCGATAGAAGTGAAGGCCTCTATATGGGGATGTACTAAAGAACAACAACACTAGTTAGAGAAGCTTTTACATGTTTATAGAGAAGTGTTCCAAGATCCTAAAGGGATACCACTTAAAAGGGAAGTGGAGCACGAGATATAGTGGTTTTTTGACTTTGCATTGCAAAACAAGGGATTGTACAAACAATTGATACTATAAGTAGATGAAGTGAAGCAAAAGTTGCAGCAATTGTTGGAGGAATGAGTCATACTACAACTTGTATGCAGTGAATCTGATATGTTAGAGATATGTTGGCTAATATTGATTTGTGTTGTGACTTGTTAACAAGAATCCTTGTTGTACCTATACACATCTTGATGGAACAACTTCGTCATCTCCTTTTCCTCAACCTCCTTCTGCATTGTCGTGCAAACAATATTCTCATCCACATCAAAGCCTCTTTCTATCTCCTTCCTCGCTTCCACACCTAGAAGATTCTTCTTCTTGGACTAATCCTATTGATGATTCATGGGATTCACCTCAAGAAGTAGCTCCTAACCATTTTTTTTGTATAACCATCAATATTGCAATTGTCACAATGATCATTAAGGTCCTTGCACACATGTGCAATGGCAGAACAATTCCAATTTTTCCCTTTCCCCTTCTTCCCTTTTCCTTTCTTGAAAATGCCCTAATATTCAAGTTGTTTTAATCCACTCAATTCACCCTTGTTGTTTGCTCAATGTATCGAGACTATACATAGGCCTCATCAATAGTCTTAGGATTAAATAGCATCACTTGGATCCAAATATGATTGTGAACGTCACCTAGGTACTTGCTCACCACATCTAGGTTCTTGGGACAAATTCCCAATTTGATGGCTTGCTTTTGTAACTCTATGGTGTACTCTTGTACACTTTGTTCTTGATGCTACCAATAGTAGTGCCACTAAATCCTCTAGTCCTTTTCATACCCGATAGGGTAAACAATGACTTAAGGAGGTCCTTGAATACCTCTCACTTAGTTACTAGAGGACCCCCCTCCAACCTAGGTGTCTCAATGTAGCTTTCCCACGAAGTATGACCATGACCTTCCAACTTGAGTTTGACAACCATTATTTTCTACTCCTCTGAGACATTATGTACATTCAAATAGACTTCTAACTATTGCAACTTGTGATTTAACTTAATTGCACCTACCTCACCTTTGTAGGGCTTGATATCGACCTTGGCTTCCACTTTAAACAAAGGCTAGGAAGGTAGGCTGCTAGGACCCTCTTTTTTCTATGTTCAACTCTTATTTTTCTTATTTTTCTTCTTCTTCATGAGAATTGAGCAACTTCTCAAAGGACTTAAACTTCTACTCAAGAATTTCCATTAATATGGTCATGTTCTTGGAGATATCAAAGACTTGCGATTCCAACGTTGAAAATCTTCCTCTAAGTCAACATCATATATTCTCTCGTGCTCATTTCCCATGTTTGAGGCTTGCGATTGCTTCCTTACCCTTATGTCGATCTTTAAATCCACAAGGTGCAATACTACTTCATATTTGGAATTCTTGAGTTGGGTAAGCATACACTGCATTAATACCACACAAATGCCCAAAGAAAATTGTTTTAAAACCATATGATCCGTAAATGATCATGGATATTCTACTGGACCATTTGTCACAATAGAGCTATCAACTTTGATTGAAATACAATGATTCTACACTCTACTACACAAATATTTAAGGGATATTTAATATTTAAACATAATAGAAAACATATTGCCCATAAACTTGATTTGGGAAAACTATGACAAAATGATTGTTCCTTTTCATTTAATATAATGGAGATTACAATATAGATTACAAAGAGGTCCAAACTCAGTGTGAAGCTATGAGACACTAATGTTTACTACAATGCACTATAGATTGCCTCTCCCACTCTACTATGCTAGTCTCCCCTCCACACTTACTACTCATATTAAGAAACAATTATGCCATCAAAAGAAAGTGACCCTTTCCCTCCTTTTGCTAATTTTTGATAGCTAGATTTAGAGTTAGGTTTAGGGTCTCCAAACCCTCTTGTAATTTTCATGATGATTCTAGAAATCTCTAGTGGGTTCTAGACATTACTAACCCCAACTGGATTAGTCATTGTGCTTGACATGGCTTACTAATCCGACTCCTCTAGTCTCCCCTCCACACATACTACTCATACTAAGGAACAATTATGCCAACGAAAGAAGGTGAACCCTTTTCCCTCCTGTTATATTTTGTATATCTATAATTAGGGTTAGGTTTAGGTTGTAGAACCCTCTTGGAATTTTCATGATGATTATAGAAATCTATAGTGCATTCTAAGCATTACTAACCATATATGGATGAGTCATGGTCAGTGGCATGGCTTCCACACACACCTATGGGAAAATATTGACAACCACCTTGTCAAGACCATAAGTTTCACATATGAGCATTATTTGAGGGACATTATAGCAAGTTGGAAAGATCTTGATGAGAGGAAATATATTGTGTTGACATAAAACTATAATGTAATGCCCCCCACCTCTTGATGAAGAGGTCCAGAGAGACTCAGTAGTCTAGCCATCCCCACTAGACTATAGTCTCATGTATCATGGGGACAAAGTCAACCAGAAGACGCTTCCTAAACACAACATTATATTACTGAGTTGACTTTGTGTGAAAAATGGTAACTCAATGAAAGAAAAGAAAAGGTGAGTTAAGTTAAGAGTTAAACGTAGGGGTTAATTAACTCAACAGATGAATAGATTGGAGCTATAAAAGAAAGGGCAAGGCACACTTCTAATGGATTTTGGATTATTATCATATTTTGCATTGGAGCTCTTGAGCACAAGCAATTTTGAGGGTTTTGAGTCTAAAACCCTAGAGATCAACTCGGTGGTGAAAGATTCCACCTTCCTTGATCCAAGCTTGGTCCCAGAGGTGAAATAATCCTCCCACTCCATTCTACAGTTTTGCAGGGGTCTGATCTAGTGGAAGAGGCAAGCTAGTGCAAAGCCTAGGGGGTTTCCAGCAAGGGGGGCGAACCACATTGAGGAGTTTAGCTCGATCTGAGGAAAGGAGGGAGCTTCTTGGTTAAGGAGCATCTGGGTTTTCTTCATATGGTCCCTGACATCATTTCTAGTTTATTCTAGAGGAGGTTACCCCAACAATTTATTTCCTGGAGCTTGGCACGACTTGGAGAGAGGGGCACACTGCAAGAAGATGTTTCCTTTATTTGGTGGCCCAGATCTTCATAGATCATCTTGAGATTTCACCAGCTTGCTTACATTGGCCCGATCTATCATTCTGGAGATTTTGGTGGAAGTTGGAGGCTTCTAGAGGTGAGGCCAAAATCTAGGTGATTCAGTCAACCAAGGGGGTGCAAACCAATTGAGGGTTTGCTTAGTTGGAGGAGCAGAACTCTAGCTTTCAGCTTGAAACTTGGTCAAGGGAATTCTACTAGCCCGATCTACATTCCGGGAAAGTTTGGAGGTATTTGGAGCACAGGAAGAGGAGGGCCGAAACTTAGAGGTTCATCAACAACCATGGCAATGCGCAACTCAGCCAGTTGGAGGGATTTTGCAGCATATTGGATCATGATCTCATCTCTTCAGTCTTCTCTTACAGTTGTTGGCCTTTGGAGGCTTGGATCTTCTCTTCATAGAACCTTTGGGAGGCTATTATTATTGTATCGACTGGCAACCCATCTTTGATATTATTGGGGTTTTCTTCCAGATCTGCAGATCTCTTGTTCAAGGATCTATCTACTATCTAAATAAAGGTCAAATATGACATTATTGGTCCTATACTGGTGTTCTTTATTGTATCTTGTCTTGTTTATGTTATATGGTTCAAATCTATTGTTCCATTTCTTAATCAACATCACATAAACCCTAATGCACAACTCCAAGAGTAAACTTGCAAACACATAAGCAAACATAACACACTGTGAGTAGTTAGTGTTCCAAGATTTTTTTTTGGCTTGGGAACATTACATATAATTACCATCAATTGTAGCGAGGCTAAAACAAGTTGTTCAAGACCCAACAATTTCCAACTCAAGCCTTTTTGAGATGGCCCAACACAACCACCTAGATCAATGGGTCCCAATTTCTATTCTCTCCATTCCACAATGTCAATAAAGTGATACAAAAACTATAGATATCCATTTTGGATCGTTTTGTCAAGAATAACTCTACCTTGTGCAAATCTTGCTTTCTTGGGTCACACAATTCAAGAGGCCAATCTCTTGATATGTGACACAAGGGCCTTTGCTATTATATTATAAATGAAATTCAATAGTTATGGATTGCCAACCACCAATGGAATCCGTCGTAGAGCTTTTGGGGATTAACTTGACAACTCTCGATTCAAAAATTCTACTAGACAACAATGTGAAAAGACCTCACTAACCTTCTATACAAGTCACAATCACTATGTCCCACACTGTTGAAATAATGTAACTGCAAAGTGTATTCTAATTATTATTGTTGTATTATTCATTAGATCAATCCCCTATTGCGGATTGATCATGTCAGCTATTGTAAAAGACCAAATCCCTTTTTGCGGATTGGTCAAAACGTAATTGTAATAGGC
>SNQJ01S0013979.1:11728-28405 GCA_010110895.2 Picea sitchensis
CAGTAAAATAGTTTTCTGAGTGTTGTTATTGTTTTCTGGTAACCTGGATGGCCAGAGTATGGTTTCTTATGCACTTCATCTAAAATAGTTAATTTTAGCTCTGCTGAATCTGGTATGTAAAGTCTGTTTTTAAATCTTAATAGTCCCTTATTGTCGATACTTATATCTGGTTTATCTGAGTTTGCGATACTATTTTGAAATTCTGCCATTATCTTAGTGTAATTTCCATCGTTGATGCCTGGCATCCTTATTCTTTGTTCCAGATTACTTTCTGCCCTGCTGATGTTTATCTCAAATAACCCATGAATTATGCGTCTTAAAGCATTTGCTACTTTATTTTCCTTGCCCTTGATATGTCTGACCTCAAAGTCGAATTCGCTCAAGAAGGCTAGCCACCTTCCCTGTCTTGCATTAATGTCTAGTTGGTTAAACAGATATTTCACTCCGCTATTATCTGTCAATAGTAGGAATTTTCTGCCCATTATATAGTGTCTCCACATTTTTAAGGCATGTATTACTGCTGCCAATTCTAAGTCATGAGTGACGTAATCTCGCTCGTGTTCCTTTAATTTCCGGGACTCATAACATATCGAGTACCCTTCCTCAGTTAGAACACCACCTAGTCCCTCTTTACTTGCATCAACGCATACTGTGAAGTCTTTATCTGGGTCTGCTACCTTCAAGATGGGCGCCGATGTCAATAATTATTTTAGCTTGTTAAAACTGTCTTGACACTTTTGCGACCAGTTAAACTTGGTCCCTTTCTTTTGTAGTGTCGTGATAGGGTAGGCTATCTTAGAAAACCCTTCTATAAATTTGCGATAATATCCGGTGATTCCCATGAATGACCGGATATCTTCCACATCCTTAGGCACTGGCCATTCCATAATGGCTTTTATCTTTTCCGGGTCTACAACAATACCTTCCAAGGAAATGACATGTCCTAAATATTGTATTTCTTTTTGATAAAAATCACATTTGTCGAATTTTGCGTATAGTTTGTGTTTCCTTAGTGTTTGCAGAACTATTCATAAGTGTTCATCATGTTCCTCCTCAGTTTTAGAATACACCAGAATATCGTCTATAAATACTACTACAAACTTGTCTAAGTATTGGCTGAAAATGTTGTTCATCAAGCACATAAATGTGGCTGGTGCATTAGTGAGTTCGAAAGGTATGACTACAAACTCGTAGTCTCTGTATCTTGTTCGAAAAGCTTTTTTGTTTATGTCCTGGTCTTTTATCCTAACTTGATGATATCCACATCGTAAATCCAATTTTGAGAAGATCTTGGCCTCACCAACTTGATCGAACAGATCATTTATCCTGGGTAAGGGGTATTTGTTCTTAATGGTCACTTTGTTCAGTTGTCTATAATCGATACATAGTCTTAGAGTACTGTCTTTCTTTTTCACAAAGAGGACTGGTGCTCCCCATGGCAAGACACTTGGTATGATATACTCTTTGTCCAACAATTCTTGTAATTGTATTTTTAATTCTGTCAGTTCTGGTAGACTCATTCGGTAGGGTGCTTTTGAGATAGGGGTTGATCTGGGTAGTAAGTCTATGGAGAAATCTATTTCTCTCCCAGGAGGCAATTCTGGTATCTCATCAACAAATATGTCTCTGAATTCACGTAGGACAGCAAAGTCTTCTAACTTGGGCTTATCTTCTTTTCCTAATAGATTTGTTACTTGGATGGCGTAAACTTGACATCCCTTTCTAATACATTTCTTGAATTGCATCGCTGAAACTTGTCTGACTGACACATGTTTTGGTATGCCTTGGGTTGTTCTAACAATGCCAAAATTATCTTTATAGCTAAGTATCTTTGTATAACAATCTAGTACTGCTTTGTGTTGTTCTAACCAATCCATCCCAATAATCATATCATAAGACCTTAGTGGTAGGATGTTCAAATTGGTCCTTATCTTTTGACCATCTAAACTAAACTCAAGATCAGAAATAAAGTTAACTACTTTTCTTTTAGTCCCTGTTGCTAGTTGTACAAGCCAAGATTTTGCATGCCTTTGTTTCTTAAGTTTATTCGACTCTACTACATCGGGAGTAATATAACTTAACGTAGCTCCAGGGTCAATTAAAACAGAAATTCAAGTGTCATGGATTTTACCTTCAATCTCTACCACCAAGGACTGGTGGTCAGCTTGTCAACCATCTATGGTTGCATTTATCCGATGCAGACTTATGCCCATGTCACCCACTGTCGAGGCTTCCTGCAAATTATGAACAACAGTTCTGTTTGCTACAATTAAACGTGGACAATTCCTCCTTAGATGAGACTCTCCACACTCCCAACATCTTAATGGCTCACGGGAGTTGTCCCCAAATTTCTTCATTCCAAGGTTTACCGGTTAACCGCTCCCTTGCGTATTCGGATGATTGGAGTGAAAATCCTTCCTTGGGAAACTTTTTGCTGCATTCCGATGAGGAGCTGGCTGGTATCCCTTCTTCCATTGGTTTATTCCATCTTGCTTCTTATCCTTCCAGGTCTTGGGAAACTCTACCCGTTGTTTATACTGGTCATAGCACATTCGTGCTTTCCTGAATGCCTCACTCAAGGATTTGGGGTTGTCAAACTCAATTCTGTCCCTGTAGGACTGAGGTAAACAACTTAAGAATCGCTGGATTTTTACATTATCCTCTCGGATGTATGGTACAAACCTTAGTAGTTCCATAAATTTATTTACAAGGTCCTCCATCGTCATTTGTCTGAGTCGTAACTCATAGAAATCTTTCATTTTCCTTTCATAATAGCTTTAAGAAAGGTATTGTTTCTTAAAATACTTCTTAAAGTCGGACCATTCCAACTGTTTCTCCTTTAGGCCCTTGGCCAATTTCAGGTCCTACCACCAAATGCTGGCCTTCCCCTTCAGATTGTAGATGGCCATTCTAACCTTCATGTTGTTGGAATAGTTGTAGATTTGGAAGTATTTCTTGATGTCCAACAACCATGCCTCGACTTCTTCTCTTGTCCTGGATTCTCCATCAAAAGTAGTTGGTTTAATCTTTTTAAATTCTCCTTCAAGGTGGTCTGTTTGTTTTCTTTTCCTGTCTGGTATGGTTTTGTCTTCAGCTAAAGGTGTCCCTTCAGATGAACTGTCTCCTTTTTCTGTTTTCGCACCAGAATTCTTGGAAGCCCTTTTGCTGACCTCTTCCTCCTGGTTATCATCTTTTGGACTTTTCTTGGTTACTATACTACGCCACGAGACTTTATTTATCTCTTGTTGTTCCTGCTATGCCTTCTTCAATTTTTCATTGTCGGCCTTGAAAACTTGTAGTTCAACAATAAGGTTTCTCATTGTTTCCAACACCTCCGTGGGTGAGCTTCCATCACTGTTCTGTCTTGGATCTCCAGGAGGTCCTTGTTGTGGATTCTCTTCCACTCTGATTTCTGTACCTTCTTGGGCTGCCATTATTCAACATAAAACAAAAAAGCTTTATGTTTGTAATCCACAAGATTTATTAGCTTTTCATAAATCAGAATATATACTAAGCAATTAATGTGGCTCTGTTCAGGTCCAGTGTTGTAACTTTTGCTCTGATACCATATGTAATGTACCTCAAAAATCATCATAAAAAAAAAATTTATTTGTACATTTATCCTTGAAAAGTTTCAAGGTCTCAAGCAAGTAGGCTTTTTGTTATAAAGCTTGAGTATGAAAGTTTTGTTAGAGACCTTATTGTCATTGATTGTCTTTACTATGCAACTTAAACTTCCTACTTGATGGTACAATAATGTATACTCCTCCCTTCACTGTTATTTAAAATCTTGTACAAATTACCTATATTTTCCTTATTTGATGATGTCTATAACACTAGCACGGATTTAACTAGGTCTGTTACTTCCATACTTCTAATCGAGAGGAAGATTCTCCAAATCAACACACAACAACTCCCGAAGTCACGAAAAGTGACCAACATGTTGGGATTTCGAAGTTCAGGATTTTGCGAGTTCAACAGTCAAATATAAACACACAACCACTCCCAAAATCGCGAGAAGTGACCAACACTTCAGGATTTCGTGAGTACAACAGTCGATCGTCAATACACAACAATTCCCGAAATTCCAGAAGGGTAAGGTGAGATCCGTATTTTGGGATTTCAGAATTCGGGGTTTTGGGGTTTCAAATGTCAAACAACAACACAAAACATTTCCCGAAGTTCTGAAAAGGTAAAGGTGGGACCCGTAATTTCGATATTTCGGAATTCAGGGTTTCGGGTTTTCAAATGTCAACAACAACACAAAACATTTCCCGAAGTTCCAAAAGGGTAAAGGTGGGACCCATATTTTCGGGATTTCAGAATTCGGGGTTTCAAATGTCAACAATAACACAAAAACATTTCCCAAAGTTCGGAAAAGGTAAAGGTGGGACTCGTATTTTCGGGATTTCGAAATTCGGGGTTTTGGGGTTTCAAATGTCAAACAACAGCACAAAACATTTCCCGAAGTTCCGAAAAGGTAAAGGTGGGACCCGTAATCTCGGGATTTCAGAATTCGGGGTTTCAAATGTCAACAACAACACAAAACATTTCCCAAAGTTCCGAAAAGGTAAAGGTGGGATCCATATTTTTGGGATTTCGGAATTCGGGGTTTCAATCTCCCGATGCAAAACACTACACGACATCAAACACCGAATCGTGAAGTCATGAAAAGGTATGGGGCCCAGCCTACATCGGGTTTTGGTGTTTGGTAATGCTTGATGCAAGAACAACATCCTACGGTAATCACTGAATCCCAAAATTCGATCAGGTTGTGGGGCCACTTCGAGTTTTCGGAGTTTGCAAGAACAAAAGAACTCCACACAACTTGAACCAATAAACTCCGAAAAGTCGGAAAAGGAAGAAAAAACATGAACAGAGTTTAAAAAACTCGGTAATTTTGTTCCCGACATTATTCATACAATTAGATTAATGAAATCACAACATAACCTCCACTCCCAATATGCCAATCTCAACATTGATCTCACTCAGAAAACACATAAAGAAAGAAAATAACAGTGAATCTAATTTAGAGGAGATTTCTTCCAGAATTTAACCATGCATAATCCTTTCAACTATCATAACAAAAAAGTCAATTCTATCGTTCATTCAGAAAGGGGTCACTCGAGATTAGATTTATCATATGTTCTCTGTCAGTCTTTAGGCTTCATGAATTCAAACTGATTTTTCCTACCCATTATTATCTATCATAATTAGAATATGCATTACATCCGTGATTGAATCATTCACCAGAGAATGTAAATTATTTTAGTTCCGATTTAACACATACATTGCATCAGATATAAAATCATTCAGACAGAAAATGGAAATCATTCCAGTTCTGATTTAACAAATATATTTCATCAGATCTAAAATAATTCAGACAGAAAATGGAAATCATTCCAGTTCTGATTTAACAAATATATTGCATCAGATATAAAATAATTCAGAACAAAGAAGGAGAAGATTTAACATATATGGACCAATTCGCGGGAAGACAAAGGGAACAACCACGTTCCTCCCAACCGTAGAACAGGGCAGCCAAAATCACTTGCCCGATTCACCCCCTAGCGTGACCATGAATCCATGAGGGCGAACTTGGAAACTCCTCCTCAACTATGTCCTTCAATTCCAACAGTTATCCTCTTGCCTCACACTTACTCAACCGTGCTCATAACAACAAGGCGATTATGTTTCAACAAGCTCCTCTTGCCTCACACTCAATCCGCAGTGTTCATAATAGCAAGAGAGCTCATGAATCCTTTTCCCGCATACTTGGCAGCGTCCTGCCTCCCCGCATATGCTATATATTTATTTTCTTTGCCCAGGTCTTTTCCCTCCTTCGGGGATTTTCACATCTTTCTAAATCCATGATTTTCAGGGGCTGCCAGTGGCTAAATCTCTGATTTTCCACTTGCAATCATCAGCCTAGAGGCAGTTCCAACTTGTTCCCCACTCATGGAGTCATGGTCAGCTGATTTTTAACATGGTTGTTCCATTTGTCCTCCTGCAGTTAATATAAATATTCTGTTGTGATACAAGTGTCATAGTCAAATAGTTAGTTGAGTCCAAACAGATCTCTGCCCAACAGTCACAATAATTAAATACAATTATTAAATTCGAAAATCGGAATTGCCATAAATGGCAAAAAAAATCCAGATTCGAATTTGCCAAAAACGGAAATAAATTTCCAGCACACAAAAAATAAAAATATTTATTTTGGGGGGATGTCACAGACGTCGCGTGGCCCTCAACCAATGAACGCCCGAGGAACTTCGGGAAGCCATAACTTGCAACCCAGAGCTCATATTTGAGTCTGGTAGCAGTCGTTAGAATGCTACGGGTGAGTATAAGAGGGTGAAGACCTCAAACAGAGGATTCAAGATGTTTAAGGAAAGTGAAATTTTGATGCCCCATTCGTTAAAAAGGTATTTAAGGGGTTGGGTGTGTTACAAATTGGTATCAGAGCATGGTTACAACACTTGGCCTACTTGCGCTCATGAACGAGCCGCTTAAAAACCTCATTTAAAGAAAATCTTATTTAGGGAACTTTTAGGGGTGACACCCTATCTTACCCCTTTCCTAAAACGCTTAGTTAAACCTCTACTGAAGAAAGGAATGTAATTTTCTAATGTTGTGTGTGTTTGGAAAATATGAACTGTGTGTTGCTCATGAACTAGTAGACCATTAACTAACAAAAAAATGTTTTATCAGCACTCGAGCAATCAGTAGACCACAGGAAAGCTACAACATAAAGGATGGTGACACACCATGAATTGGGGGAAAGCTCTCACAATAGAGAGGAAGAATCTGATGAGAGGAGGGTGGTGGAAACCCCTCCGGATTTGGCTGAAATTGTAAGAAGCCTCGTGGTAGAATTACAAAGTTGTATGGCTGACAATGAAAGGTTGATAAAAGAACAAGAAAATCAAATTGAAATTAATGCAGTCCTGTTGCAAAGCTTATCAGATATACAAAGGCAGCTACAACATGGACCAACAACCAGTCATGTGGACATACATCATACAAAGAAAACCCAGAGACCACTTGAGATATGAAATAATGGCCTTGAAAGTGGCCACACAAGGAGGAGCACCTCAAAGAAGGCCCAACATGGTGCCAAGAGACACTATTCGAGAGAATCCTCTAGTGAGGTGACTGACAACTCCAAGGAATCTTCTAGTAGCAAAACTAGTTCGCGTTCCCATAAGAGAGGAAAGAAGAGGAAACATTCCAAGAGTCGTGACCCTGAAGAGTTCAAGAAATCCAAACCACCCACTTTCAATGGAGAGATTAAGAAGGGGAAAGAAACAGAAGTTTGGTTGCTTGGCTTGAAAAAGTACTTCAGAGTCCATGACTACTCTGAAACATTTGAAGGTTCGAATAACCATTTTTAACATGAATGGAAAGGCCTCCATTTGGTGGGAATACCTTAGGAATGTCAAAGGAATCCATGAGAAGGACTTGTCATGGAAACAATTTGAGAAATACTTCAAACAGAAGTATATGTCAGAGAAATACTTTGATGGGAAGACCAAGGAGTTCTATGAACTCAAGTTGGGACAACTCACCATAGAGGAATATATTAATAAATTCCTTGAGTTGATAAGGTATGTGTCCTACATCAAAGATAAAAAGGTAAAGATGCAACGATTTATTAGTGGACCACCTCAGTCCTTCCGAGACAAGATTGAATTTGATGAGCCAAAGACCCTAGAAGACACTATCTGGAAGGCAAGGTATTGCTATGAGCAATTCAAGAACAAAACAAAACCTCACAAGGACTGGAAGAAGAAGAGTGGTTTGGGATTCAAGAAAAAGGGGTTTAAACCCTCAAGATTCAAGAGCTATGGGAAAGGTTCTAAGATAAGCCTTCCTACTAAAAGTGTATACTAGCAAAATTTCCCCTCTTAGAGTGGAAATAAACCCTCTGGATCAGTGCCAGGTAAGACTGATAACACTATGAGAGAACCCTTGAAAGTTGGAGTTGTGGAGAAGAACATTTGCTAAGAGACTGCCCATATAGGCAAGAGAACATTAGGAGGGTCTACAACATCCAAGAGGCTACCACACTCAATGATGAGTCTAGGAGCATGCCACAGATTTATGCAACCTTGGATAATAAAGAGGCCGATCACCAAGATTCAATGGTGGATATGGAAGGTATGATCACCAACCGTCTAGTTTCCATTTTAATTGACCCTGGTTCTAATTTGAGTTATGTTTCCCCTCAAATTATTGAGAAATGTAAATTGCAACGAGTTAAACATGTTAAATCATGGCTGGTACAACTAGCCACTGAAACCAAAATAAAAGTAACAGAGGTCATACCAGCATGCCAATTCGTTATAAGTGGATTGCCCACCCAAGCGAACCTAAACATACTTCCTTTATGATCTTATGACATATTGGTTGGGATGAACTGGTTGACTGCCCATAAAACCAAGTTGGATTGTTACAATGAAACTTTGGAGTCTGAAAATGAAGAAGGGAGAAAGGTAACCCTACAAGAGATTCAAAATCTTGTCTCAGTGAGACAAATATCAACACTTCAGGTGAAGAAGTATTGCAGAAAAGTATGTCCTTTGTATGCAATACAGGTGTTGGACTCTATTGAGGATGACAAGCCAAGCCTAGAAGACCATCCCATATTGAGAAAGTATAAAGATGTGTTCCCAGAAGAGGTATCAGGTCTACTTCTAAGAAGATATATTGACTTTTCAATAGAACTTGCAACAGGAGCAGTGCCAGTGTCTAGACCGCCGCATATAATGAGTACACTAGAGCTAGTTGAGCTCAAACTATAGCTAAAGGAAATGATGGACAAAGGCTACATTCGACCTAGTGTGTCTCTGTGGGGAGCACCAACCTTGTTTGTGAAAAAGAAGGATGGCACACTTAGGTTGTGCATAGATTATAGGCAACTCAATAAGATGACCATAAAGAATAAGTATCCCTTGCCAAGGATCGATGACTTGTTTGACCAATTAAGGGGTGCTACAATTTTCTCCAAGATTGACTTGAGGCCGAGATACCATCAGGTCCGAATTAAGGATGAAGACATCCACAAAACAACCTTTAGGACAAGGTATGGTCACTATGAATTTGTGGTGGTGTCATTCGAGCTAACCAATGCACCAACCACTTTTATGTGTTTAATGAATAATGTACTCAGTAAATTCTTAGACAGATTTGTATTGGTTTTCATTGATGATATTCTAATCTATTATAAGAATAGGGAAGAGAATGAAGAACATCTTCAATTAGTACTTCAAGTACTAAGAGAGCAGCAGTGTTATGCTAAGTTTAGTAAGTGTGACTTTTTCTAGAAACAAGTCCATTACTTAGTCCATGTTAATTCTCAATAAGGGGTGGCAGTTGATCCTGACAAGATTAAATCCATCATGGATTGGCCTACCCCAAAGGATGTATCTGATGTCATATCCTTTATGGGAATAGCAGGGTACTATAGCAGGTTCTTAAAAGGATTTTCCAAGATTGGTTTCCCAATCACTTCCCTTCAAAAAAATGAAGTTATATTCATTTGGACATCAGAATGTGAAGAGAGATTCCAAGAGTTGAAATACCTTCTAACCATTGCACATACATTGAAGATTGCAAACCCAAACAAGGACTTCCTTGTGTGTGCAAACGCCTGCAAGGAAGGACTCGGAGGAATCCTTATGCAAGAAGAACATGTAATTTTCTATGAATCCAAAAAATTGAATGAGCATGAAATCAATTATGTGACCCATGATCTAGAATTGGATGTCATGGTGCATGCTTTAAAAATGTGTAGGCATTACCTCCTAGGTAGAAGATTTGTGATCATGACAGACCATTGTGGGTTGATGTACATGTTTGATCAACCAAAACTTAATGCTAGACAAGCTAGATGGATGGCTCTCCTTAGTGAGTTTGATTTTGAAATCAAACATATTAAAGGAAAAGAAAATAGGGTGGATGACGCCCTTAGAAGAAGTGTGAAAATGATTCACCTGACAACAGTAAGCACATGTGAAACGGATGTCAAGGAGAGAGTCAAGAGTGCACAAGAAACCGATGCATTCTTCGAGACTGTAAAATCGTACTTAGAACAAGAGCCCATAGGGATGAAGTACTAAGGTTATCAAATGTTGAATGATGGCCTTCTAACTTACAAAGGTAGGTTGTATATCCTGAATTATGATGAATTGAAGAGGTTCATGATGGATGAACTACACAAAAGACCATATAATGGTCATCCTGGTTATCAGAAAATGATTATTGCCACTAGGAAATTGTTCTATTGGCCAGGACTGAAGAAGGACATAGTTGACTACTTGGCTAAATATCTAGAATGTCAGCAGGTTAAGGCAGAACACCGACATCCAGAAGGGTTGTTGCAGCTCCTACCAATTCCAGAATGGAAATGGGAAACCATCTCCATGGATTTCATCACTAGATTACTAAAATCGGCTAAGCATAATGATGCCATCATGGTAATGGTGGAAAAATTAAGCAAGGTTGCTCACTTTGTTCCCGTCAAGTCAACTTGGAAGGCAATAGATATTGCCAGTATTTTCATGAAATAAATATTTAGGCTGCATGGCATGCCTAAAGGAATCATATATAACATAGATATGAAATTTACTTCGAGCTTTTGGAAATATTTAATGGTTGGTTTTGAAACTAAATTATTGTTTAGCATAGCTTATCACCCTCAAAATGATGGACAGACAGAGCGGGTAAACCAAGTATTATAGGATATGTTAAGGATGCATGTAATGCATCAACCTAAGAAGTGGGAAGACTACTTGCCACTTGTTGAGTTTGCCTACAACAATGGCTATCAAGAGTCATTGAAGATGAGCCTTTTTGAAGCCCCATATGGTAGACAGTGTAAGATTGAAATCAACTGGAATAATCCAGTAGATAGAATTACGATCGGACCAGACATGATGAAATAAATGGAACAACGAGTAATTCAAATAAAGGAAAATTTGTTAATACCTCAGGATAGACAAAAAAGCTATGCAGACAGAAAGAGGACTCCTGGAGAGTTCAAAACAGGGGATCACGTGTATCTCTGAGTTAGACCCATGAAGAGCTCCTTGAGAATGGGAGCTTGTGCCAAGTTGGCACCTTGGTATTGTGGACCCTTTGAAATTTTGGATAGAGTGAGACATGTAGCCTATAGGTTAGCACTCCCTCCCACAGTGAAGACACATAAGTTTTCCATGTTTCATTATTGAAGAAATATGTACATGATTCTAATCATATAATTGACTGGTCTGTGATTCAGGTGGAACCAGAGGGAGAATTCATGCCAGAAATTCAATGCATAATAGACAGGAAGGAGACCCCACTTAGGAACAGAACCATTGCACAGGTCAAGGTGCATTGGAAACACTTTGGTCCAGACGAGGCTACATGGGAAATGGAGGATCCCATGAAACATGCATATCCATTTTTGCTTACTTTTGTACATACATAGCACATCGGTAGATAGAACATCGAGGATGATGTTCCTTTAAGGCGGAGGGGATTGTAATACCCCTGTTTCCCCAAGTTTGTAAATATAAATATAACTAGCCAAGAGACTATGGCATACTAGATATGTGTGAATATTTGATTTGATGAACCTTTGTATAAAAGGTCAATGTATGTATTTTATGTTATTAATAGAAAATGGATAAGTGTTGCATAGTTGTTGAAAGGGGGGTTTTCCAAGATAGACCATGGATGTTATGAGAGAGATCGTGAGGGAAACCAAAAATGGTTGAGATGACCCCCACCAAACCAGTACCTTACTGGATTTAAGGACTCAAAACAGTCCTCTGACCTAGACATGAATTACCAGTCAGAGTGGTAGTTGGAGGAGTCCTCCTCAAGAGTTAATGAGGAGATGGGGCAAAGTACCCATCTGTAAGATTTCAAAACCTGGCCATGAGCTGGGGATTCAGACCCACACAACCTTGCTGAGGAAGACAAGAAAGAGGTAATCTGTGGGCGGAGGGAAGGAGAGCAAGAATATATGCAAAGGAAGAGTCGAAAGAACAATATCGAGAAGAGAAAAGAGCATTTTGTAGTTCTCTGGTTCGAGGAAGAACTGGGAAATAAGTTTGTCCTAGGCATAAGAAGCTGTTGGAAAGGTTTTCGTTGCAAGATGGTAAACGAGGCTGACGAGTGACTGTGGAAGTACTCGGAAATATCTCCTTGCTTGGTACAGATAAAACTCATTGCCAGGATTTCGTGGGAGGAGGAGAGTAACCTCTATCCCTAATTGTTGTTGAGTAAGAATAAATAATCTCTCTCAGAGCATCGTGGTCTAGCTCGGCGGTGGCCAACGGTAAATCCGTCAGGAGTGGTTGTGCATATGGTTGGGTGGAAACATGAATCCCTTTCAACAGTCGCTTCATGAACTCTGCTTTTTTGATAAGTATTCTCTTACTCTGTTTACTAAAATGGAAATGGTGATTGAATATATTTATATGTCTATGACTGTGTTTTGTGTTGAATGGTTAAGTTAGAAATATGCATTATCTCTATGTGAACTCGTGCTTTTAAATGGGCGCATGCTTGACTCCATTGAGTGGTTAGAGAGTTGTAAGATGTAAGCTTGCATTAGTGTCGGGGAAAGGTTTATTGGAATGTTTAAGTCATGTCAGTCTCTAAAATCTACCCACGCGGGAATTCCAAGTTCAAACCATGTGGAAGGAGGACACCTCCTTTAGATATTTCACCTGCATGACTGAGGGCTCATGCCCATATCCTTAGCCCATTTACGACTAAAGGAATTAGTGTGTAGCCCCCAAGAGTTTTCAAAGGACCCATGTGACCAAGGTCTGGGAACCCTGCACTAGGCCCGAAAGAAGTTAATCCTTCTGACTTCAGAACTCTGGAGTGCTTCGACCCTACCGTTTGTAAATCAATCGAAGGTGACTGATAGTTATGGTTACCCACCAAGTTAATCGGCGCCTGGCGGTTTGCTTATCTGGGACAATTAGACTTTCCCACCATTAAACCTTGATCCACTCAGTTATCATGAAACAACGCGAACCACCGATCTGAGAGTATTTGGGAGCCCCCTTGGCAGTTGGATCCACGCCGAGGAAACTTCAGCAAAGTCCCACTCTACGAGAACAGGGATTATATATCATCAAAATCCCTAAATGCCGAAGTCACGAAGTAATGAGAGTCGTGGATCGAGAAATCGAGTGGAAACCACTCTTAGCCATTAGATCGAACCTAGTAAAGTGGTAGCGCTAAGTACTTCGGTGAAGTTCCACTTCGGGAGAATAGAGGTGGTCTAATGCCAAAACTCTCAAATGTTGGACTCGCGAAGTTAATCTAAGCCATTGAGAGTAAAGGGATGTGTGTCCAAAGATCAACGGTTATCTGGAAGCCCGGTCATCCAACGGTATTGAAGTGAAATCACAAGAGCGTGCAAGTTTCACGAAGGCTCGAAGGTCAAAGTAGATCTCGATCGCCCATTATAGAGTGCATATGTAACGTTGATCAGAGTTCTACGCATGTTCAGAGTTCGAAACTCCGTAAGGAAGTGTGGTTCAATGCGAGGAAACCTCTGAACGCCGAAGTTACAAAGTGACGTGAACCGTCGATTTGGGAATTGTTCGACACCTTCCCCGACCGTCAGATCTAGGTCATGGTCAGTCCGGCGCTGACCACTTCGGGAGTAAGCAGGAAGTCACACCATGGACCCCCGAACGTCGAAGTTACGAAGTAACATAGGCCGTAGATCTAGGGGTTACGTGGACACACCGTGTCTGTAAGATCGAAGGACTTTGAAGGCGATCAGTCCAGGGTGATGTGGTATGCTGACGTCACCCAAGGTGACATGGACCCACGTTTGATGTGCCACGTGTCACCTGGATTCGTACGTTTTGCAGACCTTATAGCCCCATTAACACGGGACATGTGTCACCCACTGAAGGGGCCACGTGTCATCTCCGCCCTGCCGTGTATCACACTTGGCTCTCACCGCTTGTCCCATTTGGCGGGAGGAGCATGCCGGACCCACATGTGTTTTCCTTTGCATCTAATACAACACCACGTGTGAGAATGGACCCTCTGGGAGTTCTGGACTCCGAGAGACTTGAGATGTTAGGAAGTATGCTCCAAAAAGGGTCGTAGCTACATGGTAGCATTTCAGAAGTTCGGTAATTTGGGACTCCGGAGGACATGCATGCATAAGAAAAAAGGGGCGTTCAGTGTCGAAGCACCGAACGTCAAAACCCTCTGTAGCTTATGTGTCAAATGAAGGTCAAATCCTATTGTTGGACTGGACAGTGGATGGACTTCCACTGTGGATGTAGGAGCTTGAGGATGGTATGAATGAGATGGATCCACGCGGACGCCACGCGACCCTCAACCAATGAACGCCCGAGGAACTTCGAGAAGCCTTAAGTTGCAACCCAGAGCTTGGATTTGAGCCTGGTAGCAGTCGTTAAAATGCTACGAGTGAGTAGAAGAGGGTGAATACCTTGGACAGAGGATGCGAGATGTTTAAGGAAAGAAAAATTTTGATGCTCCATTCCTTAAAAAGGTATTTAAGGGGTTGGGTGTGTTACAAGAGCCAAGAGCTTTCCAATAGAAAATGGACATGATTCAAGTCAAGGTTGCTTCGTCAACCATAGTGCGAAGGATGTTTCTCCCATTTACTCCCACTTTAATCTAAAAAGTGATTTGTTGGGAAAGCCTATGATGAACGTGGTCTGAATGAAACATAATGAGGCTCGATTTCGAGGGATCAACCCCGCCTGTTGTTGAAACGAAGATTTCTGCTACATGGGGAAGATTTGGAGGACTTCTAGAGCAGACATGGCACATGATGCATGTTGATTTTTCATTAAGCTAGGCTCAAGCATGAAGTTCATTCCAATTTTAGCATTTTACTTGAACCATAGACAATTGCAGTTTCACCATTAACAATCTGTTGCAACAACCAAGATCACAAGAAGAAATATTGTGCACAAGTACACAAGAAGTATACTGGGAAACCATTCTCAACAAGGGAAGAAAACCCAACCAATCCTTTGCTATATTCTTCAAGAGAAAGACCTCCCACACCACAAACCTAGCACACAAAAGGGTGCTCACAAACCTAGAAAGATAGCGCCAGAGAGAGGTGTGCACTTCAACCCAAGAACAAGTACTTGCTGAAATTTCCAAACTCACACTTGTGTTATGTTTCCTCAATGGGGAAATTACCTTTATTTATATTAGATTGGACATATCAAAAGTAGTGTCTATTGGCACAACAGGGCCGACCTTAATAACTCACAATATAATTAATAATTACCATATTAATTATCTTTTACATTAATTATCTTTCACTTTATGGTGAGGCCGACCTATACCCTTTACATTACAAATAGGGTTACAGGTAAGTCTAACTCTTGAACAATATAGCAAGGGATATCATACACCCACTAGTGCTCAACCTCTAGGGGCACGTCCATTTATGCTCATCCATAGGGACGCCCACGTCTCTATCTCATTGCCTCTCACAAGAGAATCATCGAAATACACACTCACTAGTGCTCAACCACTAGGATCACGTTCACATGTGCCCAACCACAAGCACATCCTACTCAGCAGATCTCTATCTCACTGCTACTCACAGGAGAATTATCTTGAGTATCACATCATCTCAACTCTCTTCACGGAGGAGAATAGCACATTGTTTCATCTCCGTCTCAGAGAGAACGACACACCCAACTCATGGGCTTCCTCAACCTGGACAAGGGCACGTAGTGTTCCATCTTCGTCTCATAGAGGAACCACACACCCATCTCATGGGCTTCCTCACCCCACACAAGGGCACTCAACGTTCCTTCTCTGTCTCAGAGAGGAACAACACACCCATCTCATGGGCACACCCAACTCATGGGCTCTCTCTCAGGCTGACTCACTCAGTATGTGTCCTAGAGGATGTCTCATGCATCTGTAATCATCAATACTCCCTCTTAACTCTCCGCCAGGCCAAGTCTCTCACGGAAGTACTCAAACTTTGTCTCGGCAAACGGTTTGATGAAGATGTCTGCAATCTGCTCATGGGTAGGAAGGTATTGCACGTGTATTTTTTTCCTCTGCACCATGTCTCTGATATAGTGATATTTTATCTCAATGTGTTTCGGTTTATCACGAAACACATGGTTCTCAGAGAGCTTCACACAACTCTGGTTATCACAATGAATAGTAGTAGGATCCATCTCATGATCGAATAAATATGTCATAAGTTTGCGAAGCCACACTGCTTCGCGGACTGCCACACTAATTGCTATGTACTCTGCCTCTACGGTAGTCAATGCCACATAGATTTGTTTCATGTTGCACCAGGAAACTATGGAATACCCTAAAGTAAAGCAACAACTGGAGGTGCTCTTCCAGTCCACTGCGCTCCCTGCCCAATCTGCATTTGCATGTCCCTGCAAGCTCAAGTCTGCACTAGAGGCATATCTTAGGCCATATCCAACTATGCCTCGTAGGTATCTCAATACATGTTTTGTTGTTATCCAGTGAGTTTGTCTCAATTGACTCATGAACTGGCTAAGCACATTCACTACATAGCATATATCAAGTCTAGTGTTAACCAGATACATCAGTGATCCAATCAGTTGTCTGTACAAGTATGGATCAATCTCGTCAGAATCAACATCATTCACTTTCTTC
>SNQJ01S0013979.1:41422-52312 GCA_010110895.2 Picea sitchensis
TGATACTAAGTGGTATTTACCATGTATTTCTAAAAGAATTATCCTACATGGAAAACTTTGTGAGTGGCTTACGGACAAATCTTCACCTTGTCTACTTGTTTGTGACATTTCAAGCTATCTATTACGGCATACTACCCTTTCATGTCTAATCCATTACTTAGTATGTTGTTTCAATTTATCTGTTACACCATGTTATTCTTGCTACCTTTCCATGAAAACATAAGAGAAGATTGTGTACTATATTTAGTGTCCTTCGTATTTTTGTCTGGTTTTTCTGAAGTGGAGCTGCACATAGCAGCTAATGAGATGTGTGTTTGGCTGCAGCGTTTCTAATGAACTATTTTGTGAGTTGAAGTTATTTATACTGTACAGTTATAAGCTTATTGCGTATTTGCAGGTTGTCTAGAAGTGACCTGAAAAAAGTTGCACTTCATTGCTGTCCAAGTGTTGAAAAACTGGTTGTCCTTGCTGCAAAAAGGTTACACTGTGTCTACAGTACTGAGTACGATGTAAGTTTAATTTTGTAGTCTAATTTTCTCTGAATTTCTGCCTCAACTTGTTTTGTATTTGTAATGTTGCTGCTTGAATTACTCCTTTTTGACACTATCACATTACTTTTTTGTTTACTTGAATTAATTTTTTTCTTAGGTATTGTTTATACTGCTGTACTTCGTCATATTAAATTTTTATCATTGATTCTGATTCTGCATTTGAATATGCGTAGGCTTCCCTCCCTATAAATGTGGATGACACTAGCAATCCTCCATCTGTGGAGGTGTCTAAAGTAAAGAGATTAGAATTGGAAGATGTTGTTAGATTGCTCTGTGCATATGGTTTGAATGCTGAGAAAAATGAGCTAGCCATTCCAGATGACATAAAACAATCTGTTGTTAATTTGCTGAAAGAACTTGTTGATATCAGTGCCAGTTCTGTGAATGACGATTAGGGTCTTTTGCTGCAAGAGTAAAACATCTTTGGATCGAAAAGTCTGTAAAGATGTAATTGTCACTGAATTATTCAGACAAAAGCTTATAGAAAGAAGTTTGTAGTTGCTTTAATGTTTCCATGCAAGGGCAAAACAAGGAAAGTTCAAAGGACTCTCTATAGGCCTGTTTGTGTTTGGTCGGTTGTTACAAGGATAGAGATGGTGCCAGGCAATGCCAACTTTTCCTATGAAGTGACATTGGGTATAATGTAAGCTTTATTATGCAGTATGATGTCATATGGACAAGTTTGGCAGAATGAGAATATGAAGTTTGAATGAAGTAGAAACTGAACTAACTATTGATGATTCCATGTCACTTTGAAGTCTAACTTCGATTATATTCTTTCATTATATTACTTGACTACTATATATGCAAATGCAACTTGTACAATATCTTATGCCATTTGAGATAGCAACCTGATGCTAGGGCTGGCATGATTGACCAACGCTATTTGATGTTCCGAAGAAAAGTGAATGTGAAAAACGCTGAGCAAGTTAATTGAAAAGATAAGTCTGTTTCGATGATAAATCGACAAAGAAATGCAATCAGAAGTATCTCGCTTATTACTATATCTTAAACTACAACGTAATTAAGAACTTCTTGTTTATTGGCATGGTTTAAAAATATTTAAAATTATAATATATTATTGTACATCTAGGCAATTAGATCGATATTTGTAAGTATTTATTGCAGAATAACCATCAAGTGAGATGTCAACTTTGATATATCTAATGACAAAATTTAAATCTATATTTGTAAGTATTTATTGCAGAATAACCATCAAGTGAGATGTCAACTTTGATATATCTAATGACAAAATTCATAAAATGTACCGTATGTGTTTTTTCCATTGAAAAAAATCTTAATATTCCATATAGAAATATGCGTTCTGTCTCAAATAGGAGACCGCTTCTGACTACCTTCCTACCTATACAACCGGTTGTATATAAGCCACTTGCCAAAAGGCTTTCACCTCTGATAATTTTCCATTTCAGCATGACTGTCTGAAATTTCTATCAATACTTTTCAGAAATTTACATCTCAAAAAATTAGATCCTATCTTATCTGTTCAAAACTTTACAATTGTGCTGTCTATACATATGCCATACTTAATACATTGTTGTTTTACAGAAAATTGCAGAGATTTCAAGAGAGTTCCAGCGAGAAGAGGATGTCAGAACTGGAATTCCATGGAGTTGGTCTCCTCCCCGTCCTGGAATTCATAGAGTCCCATGGCACCAACTGGAAGAGACAATGCCTCCTTTGACAATTCATCCGCTTTGACATTCAGTTCACAAAGGACGTGGTTGAAGGAAATCCATTCAAAGGAGTTGATGGTCAATTTGTTGTCCTGGAGAAGGTGCTGGAGCCTTACATTTGACACTAGATTTCTGGTTGGCCCAATCAACAACGATTTTGGAGTCTCCCATGACCTGTAGCTTCTTCACTTTTTTCATTACTGAAATTTCAAGTAGAGTCCTAAGGGCAATGAATTCATCCCTATTATTTGTGCCATTCTTGGGAGCATAACGAATATGCCTATAATAATTATGGCTCAGGTAGAGGACTATTCCGACTCCACACACATGGGGGTGGCCCTGGCATGCCCCGTTGAAGAATCCCCATGGGACTTCGAAGTCTACCTCTGGCATAGTTGGGAGTCTCGGGCCTTTGACTTTCAGATCCATCATAAACTCATTGGAAAGTCTCAGAACTATATCAGCTGTAATCTCAGGTGGAATGGCAGATGCTGGAATTCCGATCCCACCAAATACTTGATACCAAAAAACTTGGCATACCTTGGTACTTCTTAACAGCTTTGTCTGCAAGCCAATCCTTTAAACAGTCTTCCAGGCTGGTCCTGTTCCATTGGGACTTGGGCTTACTATCTTCAAAACCTTTTCTGCATAAACACAAGAAATGAATAAGTGAGACTGATTCTTTCTGAATTTTGCACAAGGAGCACATATGTGGTCCAATCTGCCCCCGTTTAATGCCAAAATGTACCGTATGTGTTATTGTGAGGGTGTGAAGGGTTTGAAAATAGCTACTTAAAACTCTTTTTTATGTGTCCGTCCTTGTGTATGAATGGTTTGAAAATAGTTCACATGCATATGTATTTGTTTATATCTACATGTGGATGTTCTAATGGACATACCAACATATGCATGTAGTGTTTATAATTTTTAATCACATAATTTGTTCATGAAAAGGATCGATCCTTCATTGACCAATTTCGCCTCTCGACATATCTTCATGGATCGATTCTCTCTTTTGACATATCTTTTGCTCCATAATAGGGTGCCTACCATGTACTTGGTGGATCAGAAATAATTGATCTTTTATGGACCATTTCTTTCTCTTGACGTACTTTTTGAACTATGGTTTCATAGGGCTCCATGATAGGGTGACTCTCATGTACTTGTAAGTGGATAAAGATTAGCTGTACTTGTTTTTTAATAGATCTTTTACAATTTATAACTTACCAACTCGCTTGGACACATAAGAGACTTGATATCTAAGAATTTGTTTTGAGATTGTCATGTTTGCAGTTCCCATTTTAAAGGGATTTTGAAATGTTTTATAAATAGTTGAATTAAGGTTAAAGTTGATAATAGGAATAGGGGTCTAATGAAATTGGCAAGGAGACTGCGTTTTATCTTATTTGTCATTGTTTGTTTTCTGGTTGAAAACACGAGTTTTACTCATAGATTAACATGTTTTTATTGGAATGTTTATTTGATTAAATTTGCCATTTTTATGTTAATGAGGAAAAGTTACAATGATTTTTTTATAGATCCGTAATAATTATATTTTTTATCAACTTAGGTGTCAATTCACTTGAACATGTTGGAGAGCTGACATATAAGATTTAGTTTCAAGGTTGTCATGTTTGCATTTTCCACTTTTGAGGGATTTTGAGATGTTCGTCAAATAGTTAAAGACTAAAATCAGTAATAGGAATAGGGGTTTAATGAAATTGGCAAGGGAATTGAGGTATGTTTCTTTGCCTAATTGTATTATTTGTCTTCCTATTCGGTTGAAAACATGGGCTTTGTTTATATACTAACATATTTTTGATTGATAAGTTGGTTTTATCTTTGGCCATATGATAAAATGCTCCAAAATCAATAAGCCATTCATTAGAAGAAGTAGATATTGCATTGAAAGAAAAACTAGAAGTAGAGAATGCATGTCCATGAGAAGAAAAGTTGGAAGAAGAACAATTTTGATGTTGCGTTTCTTCATTATTATTTGTAAGGCTTCTATCTTCTTGAAACATTAAGATACCAGATGACCATTTTGTCAACAAAAATTACGAAGTCTTTCAGTGTTTTTCCCTTTTCATTTAGTTCATTTATCACCATTAGGAGTGGGTGTTGGTGTTGGTGTTGGTCGAGGAAGTTTGGGACCTTGTTTGTTTGTTGTTGTGAGGATGTTGTTTCATTGGATTCTTGGGACCTTGCTAGATATACTTGCAATATTGATAACTCCAAGATGTAAAAGCTTAACTAACTCTTTAATCAAAGAATAACAAAAAACTGACATTTTATAAATAGCCCTGTGACTAATAAGTGTTTCTCTAATGGAGTGAAAAGTAGATACAAAAACATAGTGAGAATAACATATATAAGTTGATCATCCTTCTTTGTGATCTTACGTTTTTCAAATAAAACTCAGAGTGTTTTAAACTTAAATAGGCAATATTCAATGCAAGAGAAATCTTTGGAATATAAAACAGTCAATTGGTTTTCGAGTTGATGAGATCAAATCTCATTGTGTTTACTAAACATGGTTTCCAACTTTTGCCAAGCTAGATTTGATTTCTCAATTCTTTGAAGGTGAAATTGTAGATCACTATAGATGGACATTTCAATTAATCCACATACTTCCTCATTTCTATTAGTCCATTTGTTTTTGTTTTTTAATGGTTGAGTTGGGGTAGTTTTGTTTCTAAAGTAACTCCGTAAAGTCCTTTACTTTGTAATAAATCCACCATATGGGTTTTCCATAAAAAGTAATTTCAATTGGGAAGTAAAAGATCACTTGGACTAGCCATATGCCAATATGCTGATAAGAATGGCTTCAAAAACAGAAACTGACTATCCAAATGGAAGGAGCATGAAAAATTAGGCAAGTTACTTTTACAATAAAATAAGTGACCAATTAGTGGGAATCACTTTTACAACAATATACCCTAGATTCTTAGGGGTACAACAATATACTCATTATGAACTCAACATGTCACTTGCGACAATAGAACTCGGGTGGGGAGGATAACACTCCATCCCACAACCACTTGAGCTAGACCCAACTGACAATAAAGTTACTTTAAAATAATATCTAAAAAATAATTATAAAAAACAATAAATTATTTTACTTTTATAATTTAAGTAAAATACATTTACAATAAAATTATATTATAACTTAAAGTTACATAATTTTTTTCAAAAGTCACTTACAAAAAGAAAGACTTAAAAGTCAAAATTTTTATTTCAATAAGGCAATTATCAACCAAGTCACTTATTACAAATTATATAACACGTGTTAGACAAAAGAAGGGGGACATATTTTTCCAACTCTCTGCTTTGAAGCACATTTTTACCCTAAAAATCTCTGTTTGTGCTTGTAGAAATCTTCAACATGGTGGCAAACAAAAAACAAGCAGCTTTTCGAAAAAAAATTCAAGGCTTTTGCTACTCAATGCTAGACTAAGATTAGTGTATTATGAAAAAGCAAAATTACCTCTTTGTGAACTCTGATGGAGTTGCTCAAGGTTAGCTTGAAGTTGTTGAATCTGTTGCCGATCACTAGCCTTGATTTGCTCGAAATCCTGACTCATTCTGTTCCTGATAGTCTGCTCTGCAGTATATATTTGGTTTTGCAAGTGTTCCACCAATAGGCAGTTATGTCATTGTTGTTCAGTCAAATTGTCCACTGACCATTGATTGGCAGTGGAAAAAGCACCTAACGAACCCACAACCTCTTTTGCAAATTCTGGGCCATCCTGGTCATTTTCGTCATACACAAATCTTTGTCTTTTAGTTATGACTCCATCCTTTTGGTGAGATTCTCTTTTCACGACGACCTTCCTTTTCTTACTAAAGAAGAAGTATGAAGAAGGCATCTCCTCGGGCAAGATGGGAGTAAGATCACCCACAAAAGTGATTTCGGAATTAGGATTTCCGAAGTTGGTCTGTAGAGGGGTTAAAGACGTAATGGGAGAGGCAACTTCGATGGAATGTTGTTGTCCTGTTGTATTGGGGGTTCCAGCAGGAGTTGTTGGTTTTGAATGAGAGACAATTTGTCTCGGATTCATGAAGGCCTCGAACTGTGCTATCACCTGTGGATCATTTAACCCTGATAGTGACGTTCTTATCTCCTGAAATAATACCTTTTGGCTTTTGGGGACCGGCTTTGGGTTTAGTGGAGGAGCTTGACTCAGATTCTTTAGACTTAGCTTCCTGTGAAGGAGGCTTGGTTATTGATTCTCCCTGCAGTACCTTTGGCAGACTATTCCGCCTGTGTTTTTGAAAGCTGAGGAAACCAACTTGTTGGTCTGGGGGCAGGGTCAGGAATCTATCTTGGACTTCCTCATAAGATCTCACCCCTCTGAATATTTCATCATACGGGGAATTCTCATGCGCGTACCGCTTCATGTTGAATTGAGCCATATGGTTTTCCACAATCTTATGTGGATCATGTTTCTTGAACTCGAGGTCAACCAATTTAACATCCCTTAGAGTCGCGGCCTCAACTTTAGAGTGGCCAAAATCCAATAACGTAAACATGCCAACTTGAATGGGGAAAGTCGACCATACATTTTTCTGAGCTGCTTTGAGCTCCTTGTTGATGCCTCTCGTTATTGTCTCGGACGCCACTTCTCTGCACACCAGCCTGTCGGGTAAAAATTGTGGGAGAGCATGAGGGGGAACCGAGCAAACGAAAACTCTAATGTAGGAGAAATTCTCCTCAATGAACCAATCTGCGAGCTTGCCTAGGTTTCCCATAATTCTCTCTGAAATCCGGGGAGGCGGGTGGCCATAAAGGGCTCTGTGAACAGGTATTATGACATTGTGACAAATTTCATAAAAGAAGTCCTTAGCTTTCTCCTCCCATAACTTCGAGTGAAAAAAATGAATCGGCTCAGAACTGGTCGGGGTCCAACTCCAGTTCATCAATGGAAAAGGAGTCATGAAGCAGATGGCATCCATAACATATGCAGACATGTAAAAAGGGGCAGGCTGCCCTTTTGATTTCGTTGTTCTATAGTCAACGATTTCCTTGGCCAAATTATCTGATAGCATTTTGGCCCAATTGAAAGTGTAACCCTCGGTTACCTTGTTCATGATGGCTACCCATTCCACCGATAAATGTGCAAGGCTCTTCTTCCCGAACATGCGACAGAGCATCATAGCTACATACAACATATGAGCGTCTAGAGACGTTGTGGCATACGTGCCATGAGCGTCGGTTCTGAATCTCTCTGGATGTCCCCACCAAGTCTTGATTATATCATGACTGCTCCTGGCGTATTGGACGCATTCTTTTATCTCGAACTTTAAAAGGAATGTGACATTGTAAGTATATTTAGGAGCAACAAAGAGTTTATACATTACTTGCAGATGTCCTGGTCGAAAAGAGCCAACGAAAACCTGCTAGTGATTGATGATGCTCCTGGTCTGGATATCTACATGTTCCAAGGCCCAACTTATCATATCGTTGTAAGGCATGATTCTCGGTCCTGCAACTCCGACTGTGCTATATGTCTAAGCTTAGCTGCATAAGAGTCGTCATCCTCTTCAGCGAAGTCTTCTGGACAGTTGATGATTTCTCGTTCCAGGATCTCAAAAACTCGTGTCCAAGTTTTAATGGTGTCCGCGACTCGCGGGGTAGTGTCTGAAAGAATGTCTGCATCCGGGTTTGAATCTTCACCTGCTGCATCAGGCTTTTTTGCCATTTTCCGCGGTGCCATAATCTCTAAAGAAACATAGTGAGGTTACTTGTTACAGAGAAAGTCTGTGAGTTTTTCAAGAGATAAAATTGCTAATTGTGAAAGGTGAAAATGATTTTGAAATTGAAGTACTTTTATTTAAACAAGAGCTTATCGATTTTCGTATAGACTCACTCATGAGGAATTTATTACCCTCAATGGAATTGACTACTTGGCAATCCACAATATTCGTTTCAAATCATTACCTTTAATCGATCATAAATGCCATTGATACTTCGACGGTTCGCATTCGGGAGCTTTGGATGCGATAGGGTGGAAGTCTCCCGAATCCGCGGAGTAGTTAATTTTTGAAAAATCACTTTTACAACTTAATTAACCACGTTTTAAAACGTTGAATTAACTTTGAGTGTTTCAAAAGTTCGGACTTCAGGGGTTTTGAAAATAGCACAAGGGAGGTTTCCCGAAATCCGAAACTGCGAAGTAAATAATTAAGACTAATATTCCTTAAGTCTTAATTAATCGGGTTTAACTTTCGTTATTAGATGTTTCATTAATTGCTTTTTACTCTTTGAAATGTCCAATGCTTCAGCATTCGAAACTTTGGTGATTTGTGAACTCGCTCTTTGTAAAACTCTCGAAGGGCCATCTCCTAGAGTGATGTGGCAGAGATGACGTCATTCTAGATAACGTGTCAAGAAGAGATAAGTTCCACGTGTCACCCGAGAGCGTGTGAATCATCCAACGAAAACTTAAAAAATAAGTGCCATGTGTCAGCTTATAAAAGATTTAAAAGACACGTGTCATATGACTCGAGTTCGTGAGTTCTTTAGGGTTTACCGCGGGCTGTTAGTTTTAGGTTTCAGAGCTTCCGGGTTTTTATCGTTTAGACTTATGGGAACGTCTAAAGCGTGGAGCTCCAAAGTGACTGTTAGGAGCTTATTCTTTAAAACTCAGGCAACTCCAGAACTACGAAGATTATTAGGATCGTTTGATCAAATTAAGGGAACTCATTGCCGACGGATAACACACACACTTTATTATTAAATGACAACCAATGAATTTGATTTTAAAATTAAAAGGCCATTTTCTGTAGGATTTTATTCCTAAGGGGAGAGAACTATAGAACTCAAAAGTTCAAAATTGTGGTGTTTCAACATAGGCTCCATCTAGGGATTGTGGCTCCCTGTGAGGCACGAAAGAACAATAGACCAAGTGTCTTTATTGGGTAAATGGAGTCATTATTGCTTTGTGAAAAAACATTTTCTAGTTTTACTCAAGAATTAATCATTCATAAAAGAACAAACTTGACCAAATCTTGAGAACCTCTGAAACATTTTTAGTTAATTTCTCTTAAGTCAGGGTATTAAAATTTCATTTTTTAAAAATTGATTTTAGAATTGTTTAAGATAATCAAAATAGCTTTAACTGAAATATTAGACTCGGACTGACTTCATTTGCATCAAGGTTAAGCAGATGTAACGATTTATTTTAGGGAGTCCCTAGTTGGTTCAGAGTGTAAATATCACCGGAAGTAGAGTTAGAAGACTAGTGTGTTATATGGATATGTATGACAACCTTGCAGATATCATAGACATTGCTTCACTGCCAGTGAGCCTGTTCAGTACCTCGATGAAGTTGTCCACTTCTCCCATTGAATTTCCTTTCACCATTTCAATCAATACTTTTGTACTTTGTTGAGATGAGAGCAATCATTATATGAATTTCCTTTCATCATCTCTTTTGGACTAGATGGGGGCAATCAAATTATGAATTTTCTTTCACCATATGTCTTATATTTTAATATTTTGAATTGGGGGCAATCAATCTGTATGTGTCACACAAGGGATGATATCTGATTCATTTTTTTTTTGACAGAAACGGTTATAGATTATATTAATGGGGTGGACTAGCCACAGATCCGATTACAAAATGGCCTCGAATTTTTTCGGGTCTGTCTTTCTGAACCATTCTACTTCTATAGCTAAAGACTAGTGAACTGAACTAGTTCTTGAACGTCTTCTAATAGAACTGGATTAAGTTTAAATGCCAAAACTCCAGTCATTGTTTCAGCATAAGTCTCAGCACTGTTTCAGCGTATGTCTCAGCACTGTTTCAGCATTTGTTACAGCGGTGTTTCAACATATGTTCCAGCACTGTTTCAGCATATGTTTCAGCACTGTGTTTCAGCATAAGTTACAACACTGTTTCAACATATGTTCCAGCACTGTTTCAACATATGTTCCAACACTGTGCTTCGGCATATGTTCCAGCACTGTGTTTCAGCATATGTTCCAGCACTGTGTTTCAGCATATGTTCCAGCCATCCTTCGCACAACCATCTACAATCTTTTACACGCTGCTGTCCTTTTCAAGGGATACAGATTTTTGTTGGGTCTCCGTCATTTATGCATATATCTCCTTGGGCCAGGAGGCAAACTTTATTGGCTAAAGCATCTGCTTCTTTGTTTAAGTCCCTAAGTATATGGTAGCAGTTGAAGGAGGTGAAGTCCTGGAGAGTGTGTCTTAGTCTTTGCAGGTTCTTATTTAGTCCAGCATCATTGAACTGTCCTCCCGAATGTATCATTTTGATCAAGATTTCGGAGTCTTCGAACGCTTGTAGATTTCGGTGGCCTCTTACCTTAGCTATCTGGAAAACTTTTATTAGACTCAGGATTTCTGCTTGGTTATTAGTTCGCTGTCCAAGTCCCCAACTGAAGTTTTCTAGCGTTGTCCCTTCGCTGGAGTAAATGATTCCTCCAGCTCCCGCTATGCCAGGATTGCCCTTGGAGGCGCCATCGAAGAATACTGTAGTTATTCCTTGCTTCTGCCACCATCTTTGGAAAGTGTCATTATTGTCTCTTAGCCTCCATTTTGTTTCGGAATGGGGTTTTTCAATGCTTTGGGTCCTAGAAGTGAGCATAGGGTTGCCGAGCCAATTCTTTTCTTCCT
>SNQJ01S0013979.1:65052-86005 GCA_010110895.2 Picea sitchensis
AAGGATTCACATAGCTGCTATATTCCACATCTCACGGGTTTGTAAGCTGGAGGATGTCTCCTATAGCTGCATTCATCAACACTCTCTCTCAGCTAGGGAGGCATTCTCCATCAGGCCAAGCTTCTCATGGAAATACTCGAACTTTGTCTTGGCAAGTGGTTTAGTGAAGATATCAACAATTTTTTCATGGGTGGAAAGATATTGAACATGAACTGTCTTCCTTTGTACCATGTCTCTGATATAGTGGTACTTGATTTCAATATGTTTTGATTTGTCATGAAATACTGGGTTCTCTGAGAGCTTCACACAGCTCTGGTTGTCACAATGAATGATAGTCAGATCCATCTCATGATCGAACAAGTCTGTTAAGATTTTGTGAAGCCATACAACTTCACAAACTGTGACGCTTAGTGAAATGTATTCTGCCTTTGCTGTACTCAAAGCCACAGAGCTTTGTTTTCTGTTGCACGAGGAAACCATGGCTGAACCTAGGGTGAAGCAGTTACCTGAGGTGATTTTTCTGTCTACTGCACTTCCTACCCAGTCTGCATCAGCATACCCTTCCAGGCTTAGGTCCACATTTGTTGCATATCTTAGGCCATAACCAATTGTGCCTTGTAAGTATCTCAATATATGTTTTGCAACTATCTAATGTGTTTGTTTTGGTTGGCTCATAAACTGGCTAAGCACATTCACTGAATATCAAATGTATGGTCTGGTGTTAACGAAATACATCAAGGATCCAATAATTTGTCGATATAAATGTGGATATACGTCTCCTGAACCGGTGTCATTCATCTTCTTTAGGTCCATTATCATTGGAGTTGTCATGGATTTACAGTCTATCATTTGAAATCTTTTCAGAATTTCCAAGGTGTATTTTCCTTGACTTAGGAAAATCTCGTCTGATCTATGCCATACTTCTAGTCCCAAGATATAATTCATTTGGCCCAAATCCTTCATTTCAAATTTGGCAGTTAATGCATGTTTTCATTCAACAATGAGTCTTTCTGAGCCGGTGATGAAAATATTATCCACATATAGAACTAGAATCAAGCATTCATTTCCATTAATGCTATAATATAAGTTTGGGTCGGCTGAGATTTTTTTAAAACCCAAACTCATCAAGAAACCATCCATTTTCTTGTACCAAGAACATGGGGTTTGTTTTAGGTCATACAGGGCTTTCTTCAATCTACACACATGATATTTTTCGTTCTGTATAACAAAACCTTCTGAATTTTCAATATAGACTTCTTCCTCAATTTCATCATTGAAAAAAGTTGTCTTTACATCCATCTGATGTAGCTTCCAGCCCATGGAAGAAGCCAGTGCAATGATGGATCGAATGGAGGTATATCTGGATACTGGTGCAAAATTATCGTCATAGTCGACTCCCTCTATTTGTGCGAACCCTCTGGCCACGAATCTTGCTTTATATTTTTCAATGCTTCCATCAACAACATGTTTGATTTTGTAAATCCATTTAGAAGTTACTACGGACTTCCCTTTTGGTCTTGGGACAACATCCCATACATCATTCTTTAGTATAGATTGATATTCTTCAATCATGGCATCTTGACATACTTCTTCACCCGATGCTTCTCCATGACAGGTTGGTTTTGAATCAATAATGTGAGTCATAGCTGAAAGGTAGCTAGAGAATCTCTTAGGTATCTTGCTTTCTCTAATTGCTCCTTGTGAATATTTATGTCTTCCTGCTTCTTCTAACGTTTGACGTGCCCAAGCAGGTATTTTATTTCCAATAGTGATGTCTCTTGGTATATTACTTGGGGCAACCGAATCTGCTAGAGGAACTGGATCAACTGGTGTTGTTGGCTCATCTGGAACAATATCTATCTCCCTCCGAACTTCTGAATGAGAAGGAGGTATTATTTCACCATCTATTTCCATTTGAGCTTCTCTAGATTTCTGGAAGGCTACTTCTTCTTCAAAAGTAACGTCTCTAATTACTTCAATTTGTCTATGTCCTCGGATATAGATTCAATATGCTTTTGAGAATTCATTGTATCCTACAAATGTACCTTTTCTTCTTGAAGGTTCTAGTTTCGATCTCTTTTCTTTGGGTACATGAAGGTACACTGGACATCCCAATATTTTGAAGTGTCCAATATCAGGTTTCACTTTGGTGAATGCTTCTTCTGGAGTAATGTTATTCATGATCTGATGAGGGCTATGCTTTTGAACATATACTGCAATCATACATGCTTATGCCCATAGAGTCATGGGTAGTCTCTGATCATGTATCATTGCCTTAGTTGCTTCAATGATGGTTATGGTCTTCCTTTCAACAACCCCATTTTGTTGAGGGTTGTACGAAACTGTGAGCTCCCTCTTGATCCCTACGTCAATACAAAAATTGATGAATTCTTTTGAGGTGTATTCTCCTCCATTATTTGATGTCAATACTTTGATTTTTCTTCCGGTCAAGTTTTCAACCTGAGCTTTGAATTCTTGGAATTTGGCAAGGACTCCATCCTTGTTCTTTAGGAAGTAGATCCAAGTTTTTATGGAGTAGTCATGTATGAATAGTACATAGTACAAGTACCCATTTAAGGATGCAACAATCATTGTCCCACATACATCTGAATGGATCAAGTCCAAGATTTCCTTGGATCTATTTTCACTGTTGGGAAATGATCCTTTAACATTTTTACCAAGGGCACAACCTTTGCAAACGCCTTCATGCTGGATCTGGATCTCTGGTAGACCTGTTACCATTTTCCTTAGAGATGGAAGAGCTCTATAATGAATGTGAGCAAGCCTTCTATGCCATAAATCACTTAGACTGATAGTGTCATGTAGTAAGTCTTGAACTGATTTGATGGTCAAATTGTATAAGCTGTTATATCTAACTTCGATTACTTTGGAAGAGATGATATGATAGTCTTTGTGCCATGCAAGGACTCTTCCTTTTGAGAAAGTGATTTTGTAACCTTTGTCTTCAAGTGTTGAAATAGAGACAAGGTTTCTCTTCATTCATGGTACATATAGAACCTCTTCCAGTTTGAGTTGCATATCTGAATCTAGTTGGAAGGTGGAGGTTCCAACTCCTCTCACGCTATATCTAGCATCATCGCCAAGGACAACGTGTAGATGTGTCTCTTTTTCAATGAAGTGTGTTAAATGATTTCTAATACTGGTCATGTGCCTAGAGGCACCACTATCAATTAGCCAAATATTTTCGTTGATAGGAACCATACCGGAGAGTGTTGAGATGTTGATGTCTTCATTGCTTTGGAGTCTTGTGTTGAGATTGCTTCCCATCATGAAATTGCTCTTGACAAACCCTTTTTCAACTAGGCTAGAAAAGCTAACGGCTAGGCTAGGCTAGCACTTTTAGGTTTTGTTGTGATTATGAATGCCAACAATAAGCCTTTAAATATGATAGTTTCTTCAAGAAATTCTCAGAAATATGATTCAAAATTTTGACGAAACCCTAGAAACCCTTAGGGTCAAAATTTTGAAAATGCCCGGAATTTAGTTTTGAGACTTGCTGAAGGTACATTGAAGGAGGCCGTACCCTTCTAAGTCCTTTTCATCCCAATCATCCAAGTTTGAGTGGTGAAACTTCTCTGAAAAAGGAGGTCGTACGGATTTTCTGGAAACCCTAGGAGGGTTGTACGGTTTCTGCAAATGAGAGAGTAAAATATCTGAAGAAGGCTTGTGCAATGGGATCTTCAAGACCTATGCTTTGATACCATGTTGATTTTACATATGCTAGGTTAAGCATGTAGTTCATTTCAATTTCATCATGTATTAACTATAAACAAGAATGTTGCAACAACCAAGATCACAAGAAGAAACACCATGCACAAGAACACAAGATATATCCTAGGAAACCCTTCTCAAACAAGGGAGAAAAACCCAGCCAAATACTTTGCTATATTCTTCAAGAGAAAGACCTTTCACCACCAAGAATGACTTATCACACAAGAGGGTTCTTAAGCCCTAGAATACTAGCGCCCAAGAGAGGTGCGCACCTTTACCAAAGAGAAGTACTTGCTGAAATTTCCAAAACATATGAGAAGGATATGATTCTACAATGGAGACTAATCTCCTACTTATATTAGAATTTGACCAATTAACAAGGGTGTTTATTGGCACAACAGGGCCGACCTCTCTAAGTCAAATATACTTTATTATTATATTTATTATTATAATCAATATTTACATTATTAATTATCTTCTTTATATTAATCATATTAACATAGCGTCGGCCTGTACCCTTTACATAATAACTAGGGTTACAGGTAGGTCTGACTCTTGAACAATATATAGCAAAGGATCTGATACACTCACTAGTGCTCATCCACTAGGGGCACATCCATAGGAATGCCATATCTCTGATTCACTGCATTACATAGATGAACCAGATCTTCACACGTTCACCTGTGCTCGTCCACTCTACAGATCTATTTTCCCACTGCCACCAAAAGGAGAATCATCTGGAGTCTTCTCGTCAACTCTGCTACTCAGAGGAGGCCAACACATCATCTTCATTTATGTTCACATGATGATATGCCCATCTCTTTTGGGATTTCCCACGTTCTCATTGTGCTCAGCCACAGGCAAGTCCTAACTCAACAAATCACTTTTCTATCGGATAATCATCCAGAGTTCTCCCCCCTCACGTCATGGAGGAGGTCATATCTACGTTCCTAGCTATGTCTCGGGATGGAACCACGAACCCTTATTAGGGGCTTTCTCTCATGTTTGTAAGCTGAGAGTAAGGCTTCACATAGTTTCTATATTCCACATCTCATAGGTTTGTAAGTTGGAGGATGTCTCCTATAGCTGCATTCATCAACAAAAACGACATTTTCAAAAACTTTGAAGGACTGAACTGCTGATCTTTCGACTACTTCAGGGTGTGGCGAATGAAGTTCAGGAAAAATATCGCGAGGAGACAAAAGATTTGTATGAGGGGGAAAAGGGAAACTTGAGTTGGGTTCCTCAGGTTTACCGGATGTATATATAGGAGAGGCAATAGGGGATGAATCTGGGTATAGATAATACTCTTCAGGGTTTCGGGAAACATAAACCTTCACTTTGGGAAAGGAGAGAACCAGCAGAGTGTCAATGACAGAGGGGATTAAAAGGGATCCTTTGTACTCACTGGTGAAAGTATCTATCAGGTCAATCTCAACTTTGATCTCGGGAATAATTACTTCTTGAGCTTTGAGTTTAACCTCGGGTTTACTAGTTGATGCCTCTGCATAATGAATTTGTTTAAGACTTTCTTTAGGGGTTATTTATTCAGTGGGAACCTTAGCATTAGCTTGTGTAACTCTGGGTTGATAGACCTTAGCTACTGATGCAACAGTCTGTCTGAGATATCCCTTTGGTTTCAACAATTTTTTGGGATCTGACACTGGTGTAGTTTGCTTATCGTCTGGGTTTTTTATGGTATTCTTTTGACCGAATGCCAGTTTTGTCTATGGTGGAGTCGCCAAGTGAAAAATAAAATAAGCCTTACTTATGTATTCAATCTTTGTTCACCATCAAAGACCAAAATTTACCTTGTCGTCTTCCCAGGGAAAATGATTTCGTTTCTTCGTCCCCGATAATGACGCCAAAAAGATGTTGTTCCTGAGATTAATCCTAAGGCTCAAAGAATAATGGTAGGCATCGGTAGTGTTTAAAAAAAAAAATTAATGAGCGCTTTTCCTACCTTGAGTTTTATGAGAAATAATCCTTAAATGAAATTAATAATAGGACAGTACAGAGGTTGTATTTCATTATTTGAGCCACAATTATAATATTAAATGGTGTGGAAAAGAGTTACAAAACTTTTAAACAAAGCCAAGCATCAATTACAGATGAGTCTCACCTTGTTTGCAGTGGAAGAAAAGTAGAGAATGCACCCTTGAACAAGATATAAAATGCAGTAATTCACATAGATCACAGGTCTTGTTTTACTCACAGTAAATACAGAGGAAAAATTGTTTACTGAATAACTTGCTGGTATAATATGATGACAATAGTTGTAATACTAAACTACAACCAATCACTCTTCAAGGAATTACATAAAGAAATTCGGGAAAATGGAAACACATAGCTCAAATTGAACGAAAATTAGAATCTTTGTCTGCACTTGTATTAATACTCAAAAAGAGAGTTTGTTTATTACATTCGGCAACAAGCATCCATGAATAGATCTTAAACCTATGTATTTATACAAAATCTGTCACAATTGAAAACCGTTGGACTTCTTACAGTATTTAACTAAAAACAACATACATTTGAATAAAACAACAGCGTAATTTTGATGAGTTTCTCTAGCACTCTCCTTTGTCTCTTCATCTATTGGTAGAAGCGCTCATTTTCCTTAGTCCTTTGAGCTCGGTATACCTGTCATTAAATCCACCTTAATCATTTGGCATATTGTCTTAGCCGTTTAATTTTGTTTCCATCTATCCATTTGGATATATTTAGCGGGGCAATGAATTACAGTCGAGGTCATGGAGGGAGGATAATCAGACGAATAACACAGCATAGGCTCGTCGAGGGATGGATAACGGTCACATGGAAGAGTAATCATTTATGGAAAGAAGGATGAGGGAACAAGGGCATGATGATGATGTGTGATAAGTTAAGGTTAGAAAGGGTGGAAGGAATGGACACTCCACGTTTTCTCACTTGCTCCCAGCTATGCTTGCTTTTCCATGTTCAACGCATTGGGTGCATCTATCCATCATTTCCACCATGAACTTTGAGGGCTCAATTTTTTTCATTTACTTCGAAAGCGAATAATTTCATTTGTATTTGAGGCAGGTTTTCTTGGATCTTGTTCACCTCTTAGACTGTGGCCTGAAACAGTGAACTCGGATGAACTAGCCATTTATTGATTTTAAGAAGATCAATCTGGCTCATTCCTTGAATGACTGCTAGAGTTTCTTCTTTGTTCTTTCTGGAATTTTGCTGGTTCATTTCTATCTCAATTTGCCCCAAGGATTCTAAGATATTGGTCCGCTCAAACTCAATCATCTTTTTGTTTAATGATGCCAATGCCTCCAGACAAGCTTCTTTCACTTCTCTGGAAGATTTCTTACCTTCTTCCAGATTTGTTTCCCAGACCTTTAGGGCCATCTCACCTCTTAATTTTTCCAAATAAGAGAGAAGAGGAAAATCAGGGACATTAGCTTTCTGCATCAATATGAGAACTTATTGAAAGTTAGACTGGGCTGAGCGGGCCTCTCTTTCCTTGACATAGATATCCTTTAGGGAAAGGTCCACTGCCTGATAGCATTTCTGGATGGCATCTACTTTCAGATAAAGATCCTGCTGGGCAATTTCCATCTCCTCATTGATTTCCAACGTTTGAGTTTTGAAGGCCGAGATATCTATCGTGGTACCTTCAGTTAGGGCCAATCTGGGTTGCAACTGTCCTATCAATTTGTCACGTTGAGTGACTAGAACTTGGTTGGTTTGTTAACTTTGATGGAGATGCTCAAGGTTAGACTCAAGCTGTTGAATTTGTTGTCGATCACTAGCCCTGATTTGCTCGAAATCCTGGCTCATTTTGTTCCTGATAGTCTGGTCTGCGATATATATTTGGTTTTGCAAGTGTTCCACCAATAGGCACTTATGTCGTAGTTTTTCGATCAAATTGTCCACTGACCATTGATTGGCAATGGAAAAATCACCTAACGAAACCACAACCTCTTTTGCAATTTCTGGTCCATCCTGGTCATTTATGTTATACATCAGTCTTTGTCTTTTAGTTATGAATCCATCCTTTTGGTGAGATTCACTTTTCACGATGGCCTTCCTTTTCTTTCTAAAGAAGAAATCTGAAGAAGGCATCTCCTCGGGAAATATGGGAGTAAGATCACCCACAAAAGTGATTTCAGAATTAGGGTTTCCGAAGCTGGTCTATAGAGGGATTAAAGATGTAATGGGAGAGGCAACTTCGGTGGAATGTTGTTGTCATATTGTATAGGGGGTTCCAGCAGGAGTTGTTGGTTTTGAATGAGAGGCAATTTGTCCCAGATTCATGAAGGCCTCGAACCGTGTTATCAACTGTGGATCATTTAACCCTGATAGTGACGTTCTTATCTCCTGAAATAATACCTATGGGCTTTTGGGGAGCCTTTTGGCTTTGGGTTTAGTGGAGGAGCATGGATCAGATTTTGTAGACTTAACTTCTTGTGAAGGAGGCTTGGTTATTGATTCTCCCTGCAGTATCTTTGGCAGACTATTCTGCCTGTGTTTCTGAAAGCTGAGGAAACCAGCTTGTTGGTCTGGGAGTAGGGTCAGGAATATGTCTTGGACTTCCTCATAAGATCTCACGCCTCTGAATATTTCATCATACGGGGAATTCTCATGCGTGTACTGCTTCATGTTGAATTGAGCCATATGGTTTTCCACAATCTTATGTGGATCATGTTTCTTGAACTCGAGTTCAACCAATTTAACATCCTCTAGAGTCGTAGCCTCAACTTTAGAAACGCCAAAATCCAATAACGTAAACATGCCAACTTGAATGGGGAAAGTTGACCATACCTTTTTCTGAGCTGCTTTGAGCTCCTTGCTAATGCCTCCCACTATTTTCTGGTAAACCACTTCTCTGCACACCATCCTGTCGGGTAAAAATTGTGGGAGAGCATGAGGGGGAACCGAGCAACCAAAAATCTAACGTAGGAGAAATTCTCCTCAATGAACCAATCTATGAGCTTGCCTAGGTTTCCCATAATCCTCTATGAAATTCGGGGAGGCGGGTGGCCATAAAGGGCTATGTGAACAAGTATTATGACATTGTGACAAATTTCATAAAAGAAGTCCTTAGCTTTCTCCTCCCATAACTTGGAGTGATAAAAATGAATCGGCTCAGAACTGGTTGGGGTCCAACTCCAGTTCATCAATGGAAAAGGGGTCATGAAGCAGATGGAATCCATAACATTTTCAGACATGTAAAAAGGGGAATGCTTACCTTTTGATTTCGTTGTTCTATAATCAACGATTTCCTTGGCCAAATTATCTGATATCATTTTGGCCCAATTGAAAGTGTAACCCTTGGCTACCTTGTTCATGATGGCTACCCATTCCACTAAGAAATGTGCAGGGATCTTCTTCCCAAACAGGTGACAGAGCATCATAGCTACATACAACATATGAGCGTCTAGATATGCTTTGGCATACGTTCCATGAACGTCGGTTTTGAATCTCTCCGGATGTCCCCACCAGGTCTTGATTATATCATGATTTCTCCTGGCATATTGGATACATTCTTTTCTCTCGAACTCTAAAAGGAATGCGACATTGTAAGTATATTTAGGAGAAAGAGAGAGTTTATACATTACTTGCAGATGTTCTGGTCGGAAAGAGCCAACGACAACCTGTTGGTGATTGATGATTCTCCCAGTCTGGATATCAACATGTTTGAAGGCCCAACTTATCATATCATTGTAAGACATGATTCTCAGTCGTGCAACTATCTTGTGCAGCTTCGACTGTGCTATATGTCTAAGCTAAGATGCATAAGAGTCATCATCCTCTTCGGTAGAGTCTTATGGACAGTGGATGATTTCTCGTTCCAGGATCTCAAAAACTTGTGTCCAAGTTTTAATGGTGTCTGCGACTCGCGGGGTAGTGTTTGAAATAATGTTTGCATTCGGGTTTGAATCTTCGCCTGCTACATCAAGATTTTTTTCCATCTTCCGTGGTGTCATAATCTCTAAAGAAACATAGTGAGGTTACCTGTTATAGAGAAATTCTGTGATTTTTCTAATAGATAAAATTGCTAATTGTGAAAGGTGAAAATGATTTAGAAATTGAATTACTTTTATTCAAAGAAGAGCTTATCGATTTTCGCATAAACTCACTAATGAGGAATTTATTACCCTCAATGGAATTGATTACTTGGCAATCTGCAATATTCGTTTCAAATCATTACCTTTAATCGATCATAAATTCCATTGATACTTCGACGGTTCGCGTTCATGAGCTTTGGATGTGACAAGTTGGAAGTCTCTCGAATCTGCGGAGTAGTTAATTTTTGAAAAATTACTTTTACAACTTAATTAATCGAGTTTTAAAACGTTGAATTATCTATGAGTGTCTCAGAAGTTCGGACTTCGGGGGTTTTGAAAATAGCACAAGAGAGGTTTCCCAAAATCCGAAACCGCGAAGTAAATAATTAAGAGTAATCTTCCTTAAGTATTAATTAATCAGGTTTAACTTTCGTTATTAGATGTTTCATTAATTTCTTTTTACTCTTTGAAATATCCAATGCTTCGACATTCAAAACTTCGGTGATTTGTGAACTCACTCTTTGTAAAACTCCCAAAGGGGCATCTCCTGGAGTGACATCGCAGATATGACGTCATTCTAGATAACGTGTCAAGAAGAGATAAGTTCCATGTGTCACCCGAGAGCGTGTGAATCATCCAACAAAAACTTCAAAAATAAGTACCACATGTCAGCTTATAAAATATTTAAAAGACATGTGTCCTATGACTCGAGTTCGTGCGTTCTTTAGGTTCGTGCGTTCTTTAGGGTTTACCACAGGATGTTAGTTTCGGGTTTTGGAGCTTTGGGGTTTTTATCGTTTAGACTTATGGGAACTCTGAAGTGACCATTAGGAGCTTATTCTTTAAAATTCATGCAACTCCAGAACTACAGATATTATTAGGATCGTTTGATCAAATTAAGGGAACTCATCGACGACGGATAACACACGCGCTTTGTTATTAAATGACAACCAATGAATTTGATTTTAAAATTAAAAGGCCATTTTGTGTAGGATTTTATTCCTAAGGGGAGAGAACTATAGTACTCAAAAGTTCAAAATTGTGGTGCTCCAACATATTACATGGTTAAAACCTTCAAAGAGGGAAATAGTGCATGGACCTAGCCAACATGGCCACTTGAGACATATACATTGTGATACCATGTTCAATAGTGATGGTATATTCACACAGATTGAACACCTTAACAAAATTGCTCATAGAAATAGATCAAACATCAATACTCCAGTGTATTATGTGGTTAAAACCTTCAAAGAGGGAAATAGTGCATGGACCCAACAAACATGGGCACTTGAGACAATATATTAATGCAAAAGAAAATAGTGTACATACGAATATTTCACAATAGTGTACAAAATGCATCATTGTGTTTGATTGAAGGATCTTGTTTAGATTTTTTGCTTGTCTTTCATGGTTGGTCTATTATTGTGAGGTTGTTTATATCATTGTAAATCTTGCAAATAAAGGTTTTCTTCATCTAAAGTGAAAATATTGCATTATTTCACTTCATTTTTGCATTGCTTTGGATTAGAAAGAGTCAATAACACATAATTGAAGTTTCATTTATTTTCCTTGACTAATAACAACTGTAAGAAAAAGATCATGTAATCTAAAATCAATTAGACTCTTTTTCTTGATAGCACACCAACATTAGCATAGGATATAGGCCCTTGGGAAAGAATTGGAGAGTAAACTCTCCAAGGCCACCGAAACTAAACCTAGAGTCATTAAAGAAAGAACAAATCAATTTTTACACAGTGTCGGGAAGCTCCTCTAACGCAGGAGTAAAAAATGAGGTCATATTGGAGCAAGTAGGGTGATATCCCCTCTCTGCTTGTCTTGGTGTTTGGTAGGCTACTTTGAATATTACGTATACATGAGTTTCGTTAGTGCCCACACCTCCTTGCAAGGTATTTCTTTTGAAGCTTTAGGCATAGTTACCCTGCCCTTATGTGTGGTCAGACCTTCGACTATTCTCCTGGTCACCGAGTGTGAGGTGATATCCTTAATGGCATTTTCTAGGTAGCTTCAGAGGTGACTATGGGTGGTAAGTGCCCAAAGTACCTGGGACAGATGTTGAATCCTTGTTTCAGTTCTCCCAGAGGGTGCCCACCTTAATAAAGGTAGGGCTATTACATGAGAGTTATTGTAATTGTTCCTCACACCTTCGTTGGATAATCTTTTGGGGACTTGATATATCCCAGAGGGTTGGTTTTCAGAAGGCCCCTTGATCCATCAATTTTCTTGTTGTTAGCCTAGATTTGTTAGGAGTGTGCTCTTTGGTCTCGAGTGTACATCGACCTTTGGTTGATTTTTGTTTCAAGTTTTAACATATTTCATCCACTGTGGTTGAACACCGCTCTGCTAGTCCCGTCACCAATGAGGACTTGCACCCATAAAAAAGGTACAACCACCTATTAAGAGAAGAGAAATAAATGATTGAGAGTTCCAAGAGTCTCACAAGATACTTGAGGAGAGTGATTCTTTCGAAATTGAAGTGGTTGAAGAACATACACCACCCCATTTTAGCCCTCCTTTGACTAGTCCCAATGCCCCCATTCTTCTCTAGGTCAGGGAACTCTTTAGTGAGCCATTTTCTTTGTTTAGTGATGCTCGCATCATGTCAGGTCTAAATTTTTTGTCTAGTGTGGCTGATCCTTCAAACCCATCGATGAACATTACAGAGTGCATCCCAATGATGTCCTCCTTGTCTTCCATATTGGACCTACACCTTCTTTTCCCATTTCTTCGAGTGTCTCCATTTGGGGGTTGTCGACTGCATCTGAGTTTCCTTTCGTAAGTATACCGAGCATTCCTACACCCGTCTCATATGTTTCGATGCCCACACCTGTATCTCCTTCCAGTGGGGGGCCAAAGCTAGGGTTTAGCATGGGAAGTATAATTCCTTCCGCCTCAACAATCCCTATTGTTAAGTTTTGAGCTATTATTAGGTTTATTTTCAATTTACTAGATAACAATAACAAAGGTAGGATCATTGAAAGAAACACAGTCACAAGATACACAACATTTATCCTGGGAAACCCTCATGGGGGAGAAAACCCAACAAGACTTCCTTAATATNCCAACATTGAGCAATGTGCCTCTCTCTTCCTTCTTCTCCCAACTCCAGCTACAAAACTTGCGCACTTGATGAGTGAATAGGTGAGTGAGATAATGAGGTGCTAGCTTCCTTTATTTATACTAGCTGGCAGGTGTTGAAAAGGTGTCTCTTCATAGGGTAGGGCTGACTTATCTACTTAGTGGTTAAAACCACTTTAATTAGGCTTGGGGGCCGACTTCTTAATTTTCATAATACAATTAGGGTTTGACCAATCCACAAAAGGGGATTTGGTTAATTACAATGCCTGACATGATCAATCCACAAAAGGGGATTGATATAATGAATAGTGACTCAATAATAAATTGAATACTATTTGCGGTTACAATATTTCAACACTTCCCCTTAACAAGAAGGGTATTCTAGAACATCATCAGGAGAGAGAGAGAGAGAGAGGGCAGCAACATCAAAAACATAAGGAACACTGACTGGCATATATATAAATCATCAGAAGTTTTTCTCATCATCAATATCATCATCCACAACAAGGAGCTGGAATCGCATCATCATCATCTGCATCAACATGGATTAGTATAACACTAATACATCATCATCATCTATAAAAACACAAGGTTGATACAACATCAACAACAAAAACATCAGAGCACGAAGGTTGGAGCATCATCAACATCAACACTAAACTGGAAATATTCACACAAAGATGACATCTCATCAACATCAACACTAAGGTGGAAATATTTAGCACACAGTTGGCATCTCATCAACATTAGAACGAAGTTGGAAATCTTCAGCATGAGGCTGGCATCTCAACAACATCAACACGAAGCTGAAAATCTTACACATGAGGCTAGCATCTCAACAACATTAGCATGAAGCTGGAAATCTTCAGCATGAGGTTGGCATCTCAACAACATCAACACAAAACTGGAAATCTTCAGCACTAGGCTGGCATCACAACAACATCAACACGAAGCTGGAAATATTTAGCACTAGGTTGGCATCAACACTACTCCCCCTTTCGAGGGAGGTCCTTTCGGACTACACCAAGCTTTTCTCGAAAGTGCTTAAACTTTACATGAGAGAGAGGCTTGGTCAACACATCAACAACATGTTCATTAGTGCCAACATAATGAAGTTTTGTGGCTCCTCTCTACACCATATCATGATTGAAGTGATACTGGATCTCTATGTGCTTCGACTCATCACGGAACACATGCTATTTATACAACTATGGTTATCACATAGGATCACGGTGGATTCCATATCAAGATCAAATAGATTTGTCAACAACATCTGAAACCATATGGCTTCACCATTGGTGGAACATGTTCCAATATATTCCACTTATGTCGTGTTGAGAGCAATACTTGATTGCTTCCTACTCTGCCATGAGATCATTGTTGACCCCAGACTAAAACAAGATCTTAAGGTATTCTTTCTCTTAGAGACACTTCCAACCCAATCTTAATCGATATAACCACTCAGTCTGAAGTCATGATCTCTAGTATAACAGAGACCAAAACCCAACGTACCCTTAAGGTATCTCATCACATGTTTTGCATCATCAAGGTGAACACGTATGGGTTCTACCAGATACTAACACAAGGAAAACCATATATCTGGCCTAGTATTTTTCAGATACATCATCGAACCAATAATCTCACTGGGCAACGTAGCATCAACTAGGAGCTTCAACTTTGTTTCCATGGGTGTGTTCATGGATTTACACTCCAACATATCAAACATCTTCAATATTTCAACTGCATACTTCCCTTGCTTAAGGAATATCTTCTCTGGGCTCTGCCAAGATTCGAGACCTAAGTAATAATGCATTAGGTCTTTGATCAAACTCTATAGCGAGCTTCTTCTGCAATCTATGATGAGATTTTCTTCATCTTGTCAAGAATATATCATCTACATATAGTAGCAACATCATTGGCTCATCATTCATAACCTTGAGGTAAAGGTTAGAATCAACTTTACTCTTGGTAAAAGCCCAAGCTCATCAGGAAACTGTCAATTCTGCCATATCAAACTCTAGGAGCTTGCTTCAACATGTACAGAACCTTCTTCAACTTGCAGACCTGCGTCTTTCTATCTTCAACTTCAAACCAAATTTTCACATTACACTGTACCAATCTGGTACACTTGTTCAACTGCAACTCAATCTACAAAATCATGTGCTATCTCTATGTGCTCTCTGCAAAGCACTATCTGTCTCACTGCCTGAGAGTATGTCCTCTCCTCTTTCTACAACTGTTCCTTCTGGAACTGGGACTCTGCACCTGCAGTTGCTCTGAAGTTGAGAATGGTTGCTCCATTCTCACTGTGACTGTTGAAATCAGAGAGTAACTCGTCTACTCCATCATGGCAACAACTTTATCTTTTATTGTAGTCATCTATCCATGACCCAACTAATGTACTACATCAACCACCACTTAATTTTAAATATGGGGATTTCTCCTCCTGCATCTCATACTATATATGAATCATGGTTGTTCTGGTTGTCTTCATGAATACTAGAACTATTTCTTCAATTACTGGAGTAAGTGTCTCGTCATAGTCTTCTCCCTCTTGTTGGGAGAATCCTATGGACACTCATCAGGATTTGTACATTTGTAACATGCTTGATCTGTTAGATCAATCTTGGAAGTTAATAATGACTTATATTCTAGTCTCNGGAAAAATCCATATTCTAGTCTTTCTGATTGGCTTCCTTCTCTGTCACTGAAACAAGGGAATCTTCCCAGGAGATTTCATATCTCCTAGAAGTTTTTGAAGCTACAATCTAGTCTTCTCATGGCATCTAACTCCCAGTCCTGGAAGTTGTTTCTTCATCTGATCCTTTCTGAGATCACGCTTACTCTTAATTTCTTATGAGTCTACAAGGACTTCATCATCTCTTATGGGGTATACTTGGTGTTGAATACCAAGTCTAAATATGAAAAGCTGAGTCATAGTTCAAGTGAATTCTACTTCCTGTCAAGGTGGCTTCATTATCCTTTGAACAATTTTTTTTTCTAATGTCTTGTCATCTTTGGAGCCTTCTGCTCCTTACAATCAATCTCCACATGAGATACTCTGGATTTCAAAAGATAGCTTCTTCTTCATCTTCTTTGGTACATGGATGTTGTATATGGTTATGTACATAGTTTGCTTCATGTCTCATCTAATATGTTTCCTTCTGCACCCTTCACTATAGCTTGCTCATGTTTATCACCTGTGCCCTGAAACAAGGTCAACAAAATAACAAGAAAGAATAATACTCTTTTGATAATAGTAAATAAAACAATAGCACGAATAATCGTCACTGTAGCTCCTTTAGATATTTCACTTGTGACATGCCTGAAACAAAGATCAAAAGTAAGAAATAGAATACGAAATGAGATCAACACTCTTCTAGTGTTGTGATCAAACATTCATCCAAGGTAACTTGGAACCAACACANTATCTGGCAAATGATTACATTAAGCATTTATCTCAATATGCTCACATGCTACCAAGTATAATACTTCTCAAAGACTGCTACCTCAACTATAGTGTTTACTTCTAAAGGGGTAGTTATCAACTTGTCATGTGTAACTTTGAATCTTATCAACTTAATCAATCAAACCTGGAACTTGGAGTTTTGTCCTAAAGAATGAGTGTGTTTCTTTTCTTTCAAGTCTCCTTCACTCAAGATGACAAGTGCTTTCTTTAACCTATCTTCTGTACTAAGACAATATGTTATCTTGACAGAAATCAGAGTTAGAGCATAATCTCTATAAACTCAACTTTAATCAACCTTGATAATTTTGACCAATGGTTAGTATGATTTCAACATACCATCTAGATGTTTATAAGGTCAAAATAATGTCATAACAAATAGATGCATATCAAGATAATAAAACCTAGGGTGCATTAGTCTTTTGAGTATGTTGGATCTGAGATCCTTCTGGATCTATGATAGGAGATTCTTTCTCTTGCAAGTACCCCTTAGAATAATATAGTTGAAACATATGTAAGTACATACCTCTGATAGTATCGACGGGTGGTGGTTCCATTCGGTAGAGGCGGTGATAGGTAAAAAACCTTCAAAATTTCAAAGGTGTTTTAACTTGAAGGATGGCCACCACTTTACAAAATCTTTCACTGCAACTAGAATTGCAGCTGTAACTGCAACTTATCCTACAACTGGTACTTTAACTGTAACTTAGGGTTTTATGAGAAAACCCTAATTTTTCAAACTTCAATTTTTGAAATTCTGATCCAGGGGCTAGATGCACTGAGTTGAGGCGAGTAAGCTGGTGCAGTCAGATTTATGAAAATCCAAATTTTACCCCTTGAAACTAATCTTGCAGAAATCTGGACTGGTACTTTTGGTACTGGTTCTGGTTTCCTGTTTTTTTTTGGTTTTCTAATACTAATAAAAAACTAGGGTTTGACTTTTCGGGGGATCTGTCCATTGAAAAGGTGCGCTCAAGCTGCCAAAAGATTCACTAGGGTAGGGCACACTTTTCTAGATGGTTTTTAAGCAAAAATTCCTCTCCAACAAAAGCCCTAATTTTCTTGTACGACAACAATGACATTTTTGCTTATACAATTAAAGGTGCTCTCTTCAGCTTAACTTTGATACCATGTTAAGTTTTGAGCTATTATTAGGTTTATTTTCAATTTACTAGATAACAATAGCATACGTAGTATCACTGAGAGAAACACAATCACAAGATACACAACATTTATCCTGTGAAACCCTCATGGGGGAGAAAACCCAACAAAACTTCCTTAATATAGATAGCCAAGACAATAAATCAAAACACTAGAGAATATCCAACATTGAGCAATGTGCCTCTCTCTTCCTTCTCCCAACTGCAACTACCAAACTTGCACACTTGATGAGTGAATGAGTGAGTGAGATAATGAGGCGCTGGTCTCTTTTATTTATACTAGCTAGTAGGCGCTGGAAAGGTGTCTCTTCACTGGGCATGGTCGACTTGTCTTCTTAGTGGTTAAAACCACTTTAATTAGGCATGGGGGCCGACTTCTTAATTTGCATAATACAATTAGGGTTTGACCAATCCGCAAAAGGGGATTTGGTCAATTACAATGCCCGACATGATCAATCCATAAAAGGGGATTGATATAATGAATAATGACTCAATAATAAATAAAATACTCTTCGCAGTTACAATATTTCAACACCTATAAGTATCTCGATAATGTCGAGTGTTGGTTTTCCTTTCGGTTGGAGTATACCTAGTGGGTTTGGGGTTGTTCATAGTCAATCTAGGGGCAACAATTTTTCTAGGGGATTCAATATCCCATGGAGTAGCACAACGATTTTTGGAATATTTATACCTTCCATGTATACCACTATTCCTGGGGGCACTCCCATCCCAGGGGGCAACTTTACACAGTCGGGTAGTTATCCCTTTATCCCTACCTGTGGTCCTAGGGGGTTATTTCCTAAGGCTAGTTTTGGTTTAGGAGCTAATTTTCCTTTAGGGTCCATGTGTGCTCCTAAGGGAAATCCTCTTGGGGGTATGCTCAATCCTAGGAGCAATCACGCTCCTGGTATTGCTCCCATCCCTAGGGGCACTAACGCTTCAGGAACATCAAATCCTTCTAGAAATAACAATGTTGGGGGACCTTAAGGTTCATCTAGGTCTCAAGATGTTTCATCCTCATCTCGATATTCATTTTCCCATATGTCATTTCCTTTCTTGGCGACATTAGACTTGGTTGATTTTTCACATTTGACAAATGACCCCATCTACCATGACTCGATATGGTCATCCATACTTCGAAGCTCCCATCATACATTCCCAAGTTTGACAGAAAGTCAGGGGAAGACCCATTCAAACACATTATGACCTATCATTTATGGTGTTTATCTAACTCTTTAATGAATGCTAATATACAATTATTGTCTTTTCCAATGATCTATGACCAGAGGTGTGGAAAAATGGTGCATTGAACTCAAAGGTGCTTCCTTTAATAGTTTTAATAACTTGGCTATGGCATTTTTGACACATTTCCACTTTCCCATATGATATGACATAGTAATAGAGTTGTTTATGTCTTTGCTTCAAGATACTTCCACCCACATATTCGATCATATTCATTAGTGGAGGCGACGACATTGGTTCATCAAAACCCAAATTCTTGACCAACTCCTTATGGAGTGGTTTACCAAGTCTCTTTTAGACCCATTGTTAGGGATGTTGCTATGGCAGGGGTGGCTACCGAGGAGAAAGCCATCCTACGTGCCCAACATTTAAATCTCATTTATTCTCAATCTGACACCTTATACTATGTTATCCTGCATGCTCCTAGGTCATCAATAGATCCGATAAACCAAACCCAGGACCCCATGCCAATGGTCTGGTTGGTTCTATTTCCAATGCCTCTATGGGACAGTTAGCTGATTAACTGGGTCAAATGAATATTTCGTCAAACCCATCGGCTACATGGCCTGGTGCTCTAACTACACATGTCCCCACTCAGACCTCCGAGGTGAAAACGATGCAATCCACACAATCGAAGAATCCTTAGCAACGTGGAGGTAAGAAAAGGAATAAAAATAAAAACACTAATAATGAGTGTGGGAATGCTCAAACACAAAACAATCTTGGGGAGGTACGAAGGAGAAGAAAAAGAGTCGGTTCCCTTGCATGATTTATGGGGAGGTCCATCCTACTCACCAATGTTCGAAGAAGGATGAGATCCACTGACACTTGGCACAACAAAAGGCCTCCCAACAACCTGCTATCTTAAAGCATCCTCCCCTTCCCCAGCCTCAACAAATGGTTACGTCAAATCATGCCCCTCCGCAAGGGAGCATGGAAGGTACCCCTCACTCTGAGGGGTCATCCTTGAATGCCACCATCTACATGTGTGTCCAAATAGTTAATCTCCAAACTCAAGCTCGGAATTACGACACTCCCAAGATTAATCCTGCCACATAGGAGCGAGCTTCCTCTTCCCAAATTGGTGGCTCTCTTCAAATTGAGAAGTCATCCTTTGAGACATTGCTTCACCTCCCGAAGGGTGTTCTTTGACGCACAACACATAATAAAAATGCACGGGCCACTCACAACTACATTATCATGGAAGACTTGTTCCAGGCTGTTGATGATTACAGCTGCGTGAGACATCCTCCAGGACATAGACTGAGTGAGTCAGCCTTAGAGAGAGCCCATGAGTTAGGTGTGCCCATGAGATGGGTGTGTTGTTCCTCTCTGAGATGGAGAAGGAATGTTGAGTGCCCCTGTGTGGGGTGAGGAAGACCATGAGTTGGGTGTGCCCATGAGATGGGTGTGTGCTTCCTCTCTGAGATGGAGATGGAACGTTGTGTGCCCCTATGTGGGGTAAGGAAGACCATGAGTTGGGTGTGTCATTCTCTCTGATATGGATATGAAATGATGTGNTCTCATGTGAGACGTAGTGAGATAGAGATCTGCTAAGTAGGACGTGCATGTGGCTGAGCATAGGTGAACATGATCCTAGTGGTTGAGCACTAGTGAGTGTGTATTCTGATGATTCTCATGTGAGACACAATGAGATAGAGAGTGGACGTCCTTGTGGCTAAGCACAGATGAACATGCCCCTAGTGGATGAGCACTAGTGGGTGTAAGAGACCCCCTGTTATATTGTCCAAGAGTCAGACTTACCTGTAACCCTATTTGTGATGTAAAGGGTACAGATCAGCCCCACCACAAAGTGGAAGATAATTAATGTAAAAGATAATTAATATGGTAATTATTAATTATATTGTGAGTTATTGAGGTCGGCCTTTTTGTGCCAATAAACACTACTTTTGATATGTCCAATCTAATATAAATAAATGTAATTTCTCCATTGAGGAAACATAACAAGAGTGTGAGTTTGGAAATTTCAGCAAGTACTTGTTCTTGGGCAGAAGTGCGCACCTCTCTTGGGCGCTAGCTTTATAGGTTTTGTGAGCAATGTTTTGTGTGCTAGGTTTATGGTATGGGAGGTCTTTCTCTCGAAGAATGTGGCAAAGTATTGGTTGGGTTTTCTTCCTTTGTTGAGAAGGGTTTCCTAGGATACTTCTTGTGTACTTGTGCATGGTATTTCTTCTTGTGATCTTGGTTGCTGC
>SNQJ01S0013979.1:86055-111995 GCA_010110895.2 Picea sitchensis
AGTCTCCTTCACTCAAGATGACAAGTGCTTTCTTTAACCTTTCTTATCTACTAAGACAATATGTTATCTTGACAGAAATCTAAGTTAGAGCATAAGCTCTATAAACTCAACTTTAATCAACCTTGATAATTTTGACCAATGGTTAGTATGATTTCAACATACCACCTAGATGTTCATAAGGTCAAAATAATGTCATAACAAATAGATGCATATCAATATAATCAAACCTGGGGTGCATTAGTCTTCTGAGTATGTTGGATTTGAGATCCTTCTGGATATATGATAGGAGATTCTTTCTCTTGCAAGTACCCCTTAGAATAATATAGTTGAAACATATGTAAGTACATACCTCTGATAGTATCGACGGGTGGTGGTTCCATTCGATAGAGGCGGTGATAGGTAAAAAACCTTCAAAATTTCAGAGGTGTTTTAACTTTAAGGATGGCCACCACTTTACAAAATCTTTCACTGCAACTGCAACTTATCCTACAACTGGTACTTTAACTGTAACTTAGGGTTTTATGAGAAAACCCTAATTTTTCAACCTTCAAATTTTGAAATTCTGATCCAGGGCTAGATGCACTGAGCTGAGGCGAGTAAGCTGGTGTAGTCAGATTTATGAAAATCCAAATTTTACCCCTTGAAACTAAGCTTGCGGAAATCTGGACTGGTACTTTTGGTACTAGTTCTGGTTTCCTGGTTTTTTTTGGTTTTCTGGTACTTGTGGTTTTCTGGTACTAATAAAAAACTAGGGCTTGACTTTCCGGTGGATCTGTCCATTGAAAAGGTGCGCTCAAGCTGCCAAAATATTCACTAGGGTAGAGCGCACTTTTCTAAGTGGTTTTTAGGCAAAAATTCCTCTCCAACAAAAAGCCCTAATTTTCTTGTACGACAACAATGACGTTTTTGCTTATATAGTGAAAGGTGCTCTCTTCAGCTTAAATTTGATACCATGTTAAGTTTTGAGCTATTATTAGGTTTATTTTCAATTTACTAGATAACAATAACATAGGTAGTATCACTGAGAGAAACACAATCACAAGATACACAACATTTATCCTGTGAAACCCTCATGGGGGAGAAAACCCAACAAAACTTCCTTAATATAGATATCTAAGACAATGCCAAGACAATAAATCAAAACACTAGAGAATATCCAACATTGAGCAATGTGCCTCTCTCTTCCTTCTTCTCCCAACTGCAACTACCAAACTTGCACACTTGATTAGTGAATGAGTGAGTGAGATAATGAGGCGCTAGCCTCTTTTATTTATACTAGCTGGCAGGCGCAGGAAAGGTGTCTCTTCACTGGGCATGGTCGACTTGTCTTCTTAGTGGTTAAAACCACTTTAATTAGGCATGGGGCCGACTTCTTAATTTGCATAATACAATTAGGGTTTGACCAATCCGCAAAAGGGGATTTGGTCATTTACAATGCCCGACATGATCAATTCATAAAAGGGGATTGATATAATAAATAATGACTCAATAATAAATAGAATAGTCTTCGCAGTTACAATATTTCAACACCTATAAGTATCTCGATAATGTCGAGTGTTGGTTTTCCTTTCGGTTGTAGTATACCTAGTGGGTTTGGGGTTTGGGGTTGTTCATAGTCAATCTAGGGGCAACAATTTTTCTGGGGGATTCAATATCCCATGGAGTAGCACAACGATTTCTGGAAGATCTATACCTTCCATGTATACCACTATTCCTGGGGGCACTCCCATCCCAGGGGGCAACTTTACACACTCGGGTACTTATCCCTTTATCCCTACCTCTGGTCTTAGGGGGTTATTTCCTAAGGCTAGTTTTGGTTTAGGAGCTAATTTTCCTTTAGGGTCCATGTGTGCTCCTGAGGGAAATCCTCTTGGGGGTATGCTCAATCCTGGGAGCAATCATGCTCCTAGTATTGCTCCCATCCCTAGGGGCACTAACCCTTTCAGGAACATCAAATCCCTCTGGAAATAACAATGTGGGGGGACCTCAAGGTTCATCTAGGTCTCAAGATGTTTCATCCTCATCCCGATATTTAGTTGCCCATATGTCATTTCCTTTCTTGCCGACGTTAGACTTGGTTGATTTGTCACATTTGACAAATGACCCCATCTGCCATGACTCGATATGGTCGGCCATACTTGCGAAGCTCCCATCATACATTCCCAAGTTTGACAGAAAGTCAGGGGAAGACCCATTCAAACACATTATGACTTATCATTTATGGTGTTTATCTAACTCTTTAATGAATGCCAATATACAATGGTGCATTGAACTCAAAGGTGCTTCCTTTAATAGTTTTAATAACTTGGCTATGGCATTTTTGACGCATTTCCACTTTCCCATATGATATGAGATAGTAATAGAGTTGTTTATGTCTTTGCTTCAAGATACTTCCACCCACATATTCGATCATATTCATTAGTGGAGGCGACGACGTTGGTTCATCAAAACCCAAATTCTTGACCAACTCCTTATGGAGTGGTTTGCCAAGTCTCTTTTAGATCCACTATCAGGGATGTTTCTATGGCAGGGGTGGCTACCGAGGAGAAATCCATCCTACGTGCCCAACATTTAAATCTCATTTATTCTCAATCTGACACCTTATACTATGTTATCCCGCATGCTCCTAGGTCGTCAACAGATCCAATAAACCAAACCCAGGACCCCATGCCAATGGTCTAGTTGGTTCTATTTCCAATGCCTCTATGGGACATTTAGCTGATTAACTGGGTCAAATGAATATTTCATCAAACCCATCGACTACATGGCCTGATGCTCTAACTACACATGTCCCCACTCAAACCTATGAGGTGAAATCGATGCAATCCACACAATCGAAGAATCCTTAGCAACATGGAGGTAAGAAAAGGAATAAAAATAAAAACACTAATAATGAGTGTGGGAATGCTCAGACACAAAACAATATTGGGGAGGTACGAAAGAGAAGAAAAAGAGTCAATTCCCCTGCACGATTTATGGGGAGGTCCATCCTACTCACCAATGTTTGAAGAAGGATGAGATCCACCGACACTTGGCACAACAAAAGGCCTCCCAACAAACTGTTATCTTAAAGCATCCTCCCCTTCCCCAGCCTCAACAAATGGTTGCGTCAAATCATGCCCCTCCACAAGGGGGCATGGAAGGTACCCCTCAATCAGAGGGGTCATCCTTGAATGCCACCATCTACATGTGTGTCCAAACAGTTAATCTCCAAGCTCAAGCTGTCAATTACGACACTCCCAAGATTAATCCTGCCACATAGGAGCGAGCTTCCTCTTCCCAACTTGGTGGCTCTCTCCAGATTGAGAAGCCATCCTTTGAGACATTGCTTCACCTCTCGAAGGGTGTTCTTTGATGCACAAAACATAATAAAAATGCAAGGTCCACTCACAACTATAGTATCATGGAAGACTTGTTCCAGGCTGTGTATGATTACAGTTGCGTGAGACATCCTCCAGGACACAGACTGAGTGAGTTGGCCTCAGAGAGAGCCCATGAGATGGGTGTGTTGTTCCTCTCTGAGACGGAGAAGGAATGTTGAGTGCCCCTGTGTGGGGTGAGAAATACCATGAGTTGGGTGTGCCCATGAGATGGGTGTGTGCTTCCTCTCTGAGACGGAGATGGAACGTTGTGTGCCCCTATGCGGGGTGAGGAAGACCATGAGTTGGGTGTGTCGTTCTCTCTAATATGGATATTAAATGATTGGCTATTCTCCTCTGTCCAGAGAGTTGAAATGATGTGATACTCCAAATGATTCTCATGTGAGATGCAGTGAGATAGAGATCCGTTGAGTAGGATGTGCCTATGGCTGAGCACAGGTGAACGTGATCCTAGTGGTTGAGCACTAGTGAGTGTATATTCTGACGATTCTCATGTGAGACATAGTGAGATAGAGATGTGGACGTCCCCGTGGCTGAGCACAGATGGACGTGCCCCTAGTGGATGAGCACTAGTGGGTGTATGAGATCCCTTGCTATATTGTCCAAGAGTCAGACTTACCTGTAACCCTATTTGTGATGTAAAGGGTACAGGTCGGCCCCACCACAAAGTGAAAGATAATTAATGTAAAAGATAATTAATATGGTAATTATTAATTATATTGTGAGTTATTGAGGTTGGCCTTTTTGTGCCAATAGACACTACTTTTGATATGTCCAATCTAATATAAATGAATGTAATTTCCCCATTGAGGAAACATAACACAAGTGTGAGTTTGGAAATTTCAGCAAGTACTTGTTCTTGGGCAGAAGTGAGCACCTCTCTTGGGCGCTAGCTTTCTAGGTTTTTTTAGCACCCTTTTGCGTGCTAGGTTTATGGTATGGGAGGTCTTTCTCTTGAAGAATGTGGCAAAGTATTGGTTGGGTTTTCTTCCCTTGTTGAGAAGGGTTTCCCAGGATACTTCTTGTGTACTTGTACATGGTGTTTCTTCTTGTGATCTTGGTTGTTGCAACAAATTGTTAATGGTGAAACAAATTGTCAAGTAAAATGCTAAAATTGGAATGAAATTCATGCTTGAGCCTAGCTTAATGAAAAATCAACATGGTATCAGATCATAGGTCTTGAAGAACCCATTGCACAAGCATTTCTGGTCATCCTCTCTCTCTTGCAGAACCGTACGATCGTCCTAGGGTTTCTAGAAAATCCGTATGACCCTCCTTTCTAAGGTGTTCTATCACTTAATACTTGGACGTTGGGGATAAAAAGTGCATAGGAGTGTATGACCTCCTTTAGTACACCTCCAACAAGATTTAGATTACACTTCTGAGCATTTTGATTTTTTGGCCCTAGGGTTTCTAGGGTTTCACAAATTTCTACAGAAATTTCAGAATTAGGGTTTCTGCAACTCATTGAAGGAGCTCTTCAGCTCACTAGTGTCCTTCTATCCTTCAAGGCTTATTGTTGGCAGTCATAAGCCCAAAAAAACCTAAAGTTGTTAGCCTAGCCTAGCCATTAGGTTTTCTAGCCCTGTTGACAAGGGTTTGTGAAGAATCTAAAATACGATGAATAGAACCATGATGGAAGGCAAGCTTGGTGGATTAAGCAAACTCAGTTCCTGGAAGCCAAGACTTCAAAGAGATGAAGACATCAACATTTCAGCACTCTCAGGTATGGTCCCTACCAATGATAATACTTGGTTAATTGATAGTGTTGCCTCCAGGCACATGATCGGTTTTAGGGATCACCTGACAAATTTTGGTGAGAAAGAGACAAATCTACATGTTGTCCTTGGAGACGATGCCAAATATAATGTGAAAGGGGTTGGAACTTTTACCTTCCAACTAGATTCTGATATGAAACTTCAACTAAGTGAAGTAATATATGTGTCTAGGATGGAGAGGAACCTTGTCTCCATTTCTGCCTTAGATGATAAAGGCTACAAGGTTACCTTTTCAGAAGGAAGAGTTCTTGAATGGCACAAAGACTCACATATAAATTATGCCAAAGTAATTGGTGTTAGAGAAAGCAACGTATACAGATTGACCATCAGACCAGTCCAGAACATGTTACATGACACTATCAGTTTAAGTGATCTATGACATAGGAGACTTGCTCACATCCATTTAGAGCTCTCCCAACTCTAGGTAAAATGGTAACAGGTCTTCCAGAGATACAAGTTCAACATAAAGGTGTTTGCAAAGGATGTGCTCTTGGAAAAAATGTTAAAGGGTCCTTCTTGAGTAGTGACAATAGATCTAAGGAAATCTTGGAATTGATACATTCATATGTGTGTGGGCCAATGATTGTTGCCTCTCTGAATNACTTGTACTATGTACTCTTCATAGATGATCACTCTTGGAAAACTTGGATTTGCTTATTGAAGAACAAGGATGGAGTCCTTGCAAAAATTCAAGAATTCAAAGCTCAGGTTGAGAACCTGACCAGAAGAAATATCAAAGTATTAAGATCAAATAATGGAGGAGAATACACCTCCAAGGATTTCAAAAATATATGTATTGAAGCAGGGATCAAGAGGGAGTTCATAGTCCCTTACAACCCTCAACAAAATGGGGTTGCACAGAGTAAGAACAGAATTATCATCGAGGCAACCAAAGCAATGATACATGATCAGAGTCTACCTATGACTCTATGGGAAAAATCATGTATGACAACAATATATGTTCAGAACATGAGTCCTCATCAGATCTTGAAGAACATAACTCCAGAAGAAGCCTTCATCAGAGTGAAGCATGAGATTGGAGACTTCAGGATATTTGGGTGCCCAGTATATTTTCATGTGCCCAAGAGAAGAGATCCAAGATAGAACCTTCATGGAGAAAGGGTGAATTTGTGGGATACAATGAATCTTCGAAGGCATATCGGATCTACATTCCTGGTCAGAGACAGATTGAGATAAATAGAGATGTTACTTTTGAGGAAGAGATAACCTTCCAAAGCTCCAGAGAATCTCAAATGGAAATTGATAGTGAGACAATACCTTCTCCCTCTTCAACGGTTCAAAGGGAGACATACATTATTCCAGTTGTTCCAGCTGATCCAGTTGCTCCATTTGACATGTCGAGAGATATTGCAGTAGGACATAAAAGGCCTGCTTGGGCTCGACAAACTCTATAGGAAGCAGAGGGACATACAACCCCTCAAGGGACACCACGAGAGAGTAAGAGACCAAAGATATTCTCAAGCTACCTTTCATCCACGAGCCACATCATTGAATTTGAGCCTTCTTGTCATGGAGAAGCTTCAGGTGAATAGGTATGGCAAGATTCCATGACAGAAGAATATCAGTCTATATTGAAAAATGATGTATGGGATATTGTTCTGAGACCAAAAGAGAAGTCTGTAGTGACTTCCAAATGGATTTATAAAATCAAGCATGCAGCTAATGGAAGCATTGAGAAATACAAAGTGATATTTATAGCCAGAGGGTTCTCACAAGTAGAGGGAGTTGAATATGATGAGACATTTGTTCCAGTAGCCCAATACACTTCCATTCATTCTATCATTGTACTAGCTGCATCCATGGTTGGAAACTACATCAGATGGATGTAAAGACAACCTTTCTCAATGGTGAGATTGAGGAAGAAGTTTATATTGAGCAGCCAAAAGGATTTGTTATACAAAACGAAAAAAATCTGATGTGTGCAGGTTGAAGAAAGCCCTGTATGGACTAAAGAAAGCACCTCGTGCTTGGTATGAGAAAATGGATGGATTCTTGATGAGTTTGGGCTTCATCAAAAGTGTTGTTGATCCAAACCTATATTATCACATTGTTGGCAACGAGTGCTTAATCTTGGTCCTGTATGTGGATGACCTTTTCCTTGCCGATTCAGAGAGACTCGTTGTTGAATGCAAACAAGCATTGGCTGCTAAATTTGAGATGAAGGATTTAGGCTTGATGCCCTACTTCCTGGGACTAGAAGTATGGCAGAGGACATATGAGATTTTCCTGAGTCAAGGAAAATATACAGTGGAGATATTGAAAAACTTCGGTATGACATAATGCAAATCCATGCCTACACCAATGGTGATGGATTTGAAGAAAATGAATGATGTTGATTCTGACGAGATTGATCCACACTTGTACAGACAATTGATTGGATCACTGATGTATCTGGTTAACACTAGACCTAATATATGTTATGCAGTGAATGTGCTTAGCCAGTTCATGAGTCAACCGAGACAGACTAACTGGATAACAACAAAACATGTATTGAGATACCTATGAGGCACAGTTGGATATGGTCTGGCCTGAGATATGCCTCCAGTGTAGACTTGAGCTTGCAGGGATATGTCGATGCAGATTGGGCAGGGAGAACAGTGGACTGGAAGAGCACCTCCATTTGTTTCTTTAATTTAGGGTATGGCATAGTTTCCTAGTGCAACAAGAAACAAATTTATGTGGCATTGACTATTGTAGAGGCAGAGTACATAGCAATTAGTGTGGCAGTCCACGGAGCAGTGTGGCTTTGCAAACTTATGACAGATTTATTAGATCATGAGATGGATCATACTACTATTCATTGTGATAACCAGAGTTGTGTGAAGCTCTCTGAGAACCATGTGTTTCGTGATAGATCGAAACACATTGAGATAAAATATCACTATATCAGAGACATGGTGCAGAGGAAAAAAATACACGTGCAATACCTTCCTACCCATGAGAAGATTGCAAACATCTCCACCAAACCGCTTGCCAAGACAAAGTTTGAGTACTTCCGTGAGAGACTTGGCCTGGTGGAGAGCTAAGAGGGAGTATTGATGATTATAGATGCGTGAGACATCCTCCAGGACACAAACTGAGTGAGTTGGCCTGAGAGAGAGCCCATGAGTTGGGTGTGCCCATGAGATGGGTGTGTTGTTCCTCTCTGAGACGGAGATGGAATGTTGAGTACCCTTGTGTGGGGTGAGGAAGCCCATGAGTCAGGTGTTCCCATGATATGGGTGTGTGGTTCCTCTATGAGACGGAGATGGAACGTTACGTGCCCTTGTCCGGGGTGAGGAAGCCCATGAGTTGGGTGTGTCGTTCTCTCTGAGATGGAGATGAAACAATGTGTTATTCTCCTCCGTGAAGAGAGTTGAGATGATGTGATACTCGAGATAATTCTCCTATGAGTAGCAGTGAGATAGAGATCTGCTGAGTAGGATGTGCTTGTGGTTGGGCACATGTGAACGTGATCCTAGTGGTTGAGCACTAGTGAGTGTGTATTCCGATGATTCTCTTGTGAGAGGCAATGAGATAGAGACGTGGATGTCCCTATGGACGAGCACAAATGGACGTGCCCCTAGTGGTTGAGCACTAGTGGGTGTATGAGATCCCTTGCTATATTGTCCAAGAGTTAGACTTACCTGTAACCCTATTTGTAATGTAAAGGGTATAGGTCGGCCCCACCATAAAGTGAAAGATAATTAATGTAAAAGATAATTAATATGGTAATTATTAATTATATTGTGAGTTATTAAGGTCGGCCTTGTTGTGCCAATAGACACTACTTTTGATATGTCCAATCTAATATAAATAAAGGTAATTTCCCCATTGAGGAAACATAACACAAGTGTGAGTTTGGAAATTTCAGCAAGTACTTGTTCTTGGGTTGAAGTGCACACCTCTCTTGGGTGCTATCTTTCTAGGTTTGTGAGCACCCTTTTGTGTGCTAGGTTTGTGGTGTGGGAGGTCTTTCTCTTGAAGAATATAGCAAAGGATTGGTTGGGTTTTCTTCCCTTGTTGAGAATGGTTTCCCAGGATACTTCTTGTGTACTTGTGCACAATATTTCTTCTTGTGATCTTGGTTGCTGCAACAAATTGTTAATGGTGAAACTGCAATTGTCTATGGTTCAAGTAAAATGCTAAAATTGGAACGAACTTCATGCTTGAACCTAGCTTAATGAAAAATCAACATGCATCATGTGCCATGTCTGCTCTAGAATTCCTCCAAAGCTTCCCCATGTAACGGAAATCCTTGTTTCAACAATAGGCGGGGTTGATCCCTCGAAATCAAGCCTCATTATCTTTCATTCAGACCACGTTCATCATAGGCTTTCCCAACAAATCACTTTTTAGATTAAAGTGGGAGTAAATGGGAGAAACATCCTTCGCACTATGGTTGACGAAGCAACCTCGACTTGCATCATGTCCATTTTCTATTGGAAATCTCTTGGCTCTTGTAACACACCCAGCCCCTTAAATACCTTTTTAAGGAATGGAGGATCAAAATTTTTCTTTCCTTAAACATCTCACATCCTCTGTCCGAGGTATTCACCCTCTTCTACTCACTCGTAGCATTTTAACGATTGCTACCAGGCTCAAATCCAAGCTCCGGGCTGCAATTTATGGCTTCCCAAAGTTCCTCAGGCATTCATTGGTTGAGGGCCACGTGGCGTCCACGTGGATCCATCTCATTCATACCATCCTCAAGCTCCTACATCCACAGTGGAAGTCCATCCACCGTCCAGTCCAACAACAAGATTTGACCTTCATTTGACACATAAGCTACAAAGGAGTTTGACGTTAGGTGCTTCGGCGCTGAACGTCCCTTTTTTCTTATGCCCGCATGTCCTCCGGAGTCCCAAATTATCGGACTTTCGAAATGCTGCCACGTAGCTATGGCCCTTTTTGGAGAATACTTCCTAACATCTCAAGTCTCTCGGAGTCTCGAACTCTGAGAGGGTCCATTCTCGCACGTGGTGTTGTATTATATGCGAAGGACAACACATGTGGGTCCTGCATGCTCCTCCCGCCAAATGGACCAAGCGGTGAGAGCCAAGTGTGATACGCGGCAGGGCGGAGATGACACGTGGCCCCTTCAATGGGTGACACATGTCCCATGTTAATGGGCCTATAAGGTCTGCGAAATGTATGAATCCAGGTGACATGTGGCACATCAAACGTGGGTCCATGTCACCTTGGGTGACGTCAACATACCACGTCACCCTGAACTGATCGCCTTCAAAGTCCTTCGATCTTATGGACACAGTGTGTCCACGTAATCCCTAGATATATGGCCTATGTTACTTCGTAACTTTGACATTCGGGGGTCCGTGGTGTGACTTCCTCCTTACTCCCGAAGTGGTCAGCGTCGGACTGACCATGACCTAGATCTGATGGTCGGGGAAGGTGTCGAAGAATTCCTAAATCGACGGTTCACGTCACTTCGTAACTTTGGCGTTCAGAGGTTTCCTCGCCTTGAACCACACTTCCTTACGGAGTTTCGAACTCTGAACACGCGTAGAACTCTAATCAATGTTCCACATGCACTCTACAATGGGTGATCGAGATCTACTTTGACCTTCAAGCCTTCGTGAAACTTGCACGTTCTTGTGATTGCACTTTGATACCGTCGGATGACCGGGCTTCCAGATAATTGTTGATCTGTGGACACACATCCCTTTACTCTCAATGGCCTAGATTAACTTCGCGAGTCCAATATTTGGGAGTTTTGGCGTTAGACCACCTCTATTCTCCCGAAGTGGAACTTCACCGAAGTACTTAGCGCTACCACTTTACTAGGTTCGATCTAACGGCTAAGAGTGGTTTCCACTTGATTTCCCGACCCACGGCTCTCATTACTTCGTGACTTCAGCGTTCAGGGATTTTGATGATATATCATCCTTGTTCTCACGGAGTGGTACTTTGCCGAAGTTTCCTCGACATGGATCCAACTGCCAAGGGAGCTCCCAAATACTCTCAGATCGGTGGTTCGCGTTGTTTCGCGATAACTGAGTGGATCAAGGTTTATTGGTGGGCAAGTCTAACTGTCCCAGATAAGAAAACCGCCAGGCGCCGATTAACTTGGTGGGTAACCATAACTATCAGTCGCCTTCCACTGATTTATAAACGGTAGGGTCGAAGCACTCCGAAGTTCTGAACTCCTAGAGTTCTGAAGTCAGAAGGATTAACTTCTTTCGAGCCTAGCGCAGGATTCCCAGACCTTGGTCACATGGGTCCTTTGAAAACTCTTGGGGGCTACACGCTAATTCCTTTATCCATAAATGGGATAAGGATATGGGCATGAGCCCTTGGTCATGTGGGTGAAATATCTGAAGGAGGTGTCCTCCTTCCACATGGTTTGAACTTGGAATTCCTGCGTGGGTAGATTTTAGAGACCGACATGACTTAAACATTCCAATAAACCTTTCCCTGACACTAATGCAAGCTTACATCTTACAACTCTCTAACCACTCAATGGAGTCAAGCGCGCGCCTATTTAAAAGCACAAGTTCACATAGAGATAATGCATATTTCTAACTTAACCATTCAACACAAAACGCAGTCATAGACATATAAATATATTCAATCACCTTTTCCATTTCAATACACAGAGTAAGACAATACTTATCAGAAAAGTAGAGTTTGTGAAGTGACTACTGGAAGGGATGCATGTTTCCACCCAACCATAGGCACAACCACTCCTGACGAATTTACCATTGGCCACCCCCGAGCTAGACCACGATGCTTTGAGAGAGACTATTTATTCTTACTCAGCAACAATTAGGGACAGAGGTTACTCTCCTCCTCCCACGAAACCCTGGAAACGAGTTTTCTTTGTACCAAGAAAGGAGATATTTCCGAGTACTTCCACAGTCACTCGTCAGCCTCGTTTACCAGCTTGTAACGAAAACCTTTCCAACAACTTCTTACGCCTAGGACAAGCTTATTTCCCAGTTCTTCCTCGAACCAGAGAACTACAAAACGCTCTTTTCTCTTCTCGAGATTGTTCTTTCGACTCTTCCTTTGCAGATCTGCTTGCTCTCCTTCCCTCCGCCCACATATTACCTCTTTCTTGTCTTCCTCAACAAGGTTGTGTGGGTTCGAATCCCCAACTCGTGGTCAGGTTTGGAAATCTTACAGATGGGTACTCTGCCCCATCTCCTCATTAACTCTTGAGGAGGACTCCTCCAACTACCACTCTGACTGGTAATTCATGTCTGGGTCAGACGACTGTTTTGAGTCATTAAATCCAGTAAGGTACTGGTTTGGTGGGGGTCATCTCAACCATTTTTGGTTCCCCTCACGATCTCTCTCATAACATCCATGGTTTATCTTAGCAAACCCCCCTTTCAACAACTATGCAACACTAATCCATTTTCTATTAATAACATAAAATACATACATTGACCTTTTACACAAAGGTTCATCAAATCAAATATTCACACATATCTAGTCTGCCATAGTCTCTTGGCCAGCTATAGTTATATTTACAAATTGGGGGAAACAGGGGTATTACAATCCCCTCCGCCTTAAAGGAACATCGTCCTCGATGTTCTATCTACCGATGTGCTATGTATGTACAGAAGTAAGCAAAAATGGATATGTATGTACAGAAGTAAGCAAAAATGGATATGCATGTTTCATGGGATCCTCCATTTCCCATGTAGCCTCATCTGGGCCAAAGTGTTTCCAATGCACCTTGACCTGTGCAATGGTTCTATTCCTGAGTGGGGTCTCCTTCCTGTCTATTATGCATTGAAGTTCTGACATGAATTCTCCCTCTGGTTCCACCTGAATCATAGACCAGTCAATTATATGATTAGAATCATGTACATATTTCTTCAATAATGAAACATGGAAAACTTATGTGTCTTCACTGTGGGAGGGATTGCTAGCCTATAGGCTACATGTCCCACTCTATCCAAAATTTCAAAGGGTCCACAATATCGAGGTGCCAACTTGGCACAAGATCCCATTCTCAAGGAGCTCTTCATGGGTCTAACTTAGAGATACACATGATCCCCTGTTTTGAACTCTCCAGGAGTCCTCTTTCTGTCTGCATAGCTTTTTTGTCTATCCTGAGATATTAACAAATTTTTCTTTATTTGAATTACTCGTTGTTCCATTTCTTTTAGCATGTCTGGTCCGATTGTAATTCTATCTACTGGATTATTCCAGCTGATTTCAATCTTACACTGTCTACCATATAGGGCTTCAAAAGGGCTAATCTTCAATGACTCTTGATAGCCATTGTTGTAGGCAAAGTGGCAGGTAGTCTTCCCACTTCTTAGGTTGATGCATTATATGCATCCTTAACATATCCTATAATACTTGGTTTACCCGCTCTGTCTGTCCATCATTTTGAGGGTGATAAGCTATGCTAAAGTTTCAAAACCAACCATTAAATATTTCCAAAAGCTCGAAGTAAATTTCATATCTCTATCAGATATGATCCCTTTAGGCATGCCATGCAACCTAAATATTTCTTTCATGAAAATACTAGCCATATCTATTGCCTTGCAAGTTGACTTGACGGAATCAAAGTGAGCAACCTTCCTCAATTTTTCCACCATTACCATGATGGCATCATTATGCTTAGTTGATTTTGGTAATCCAGTGATGAAATCCATGGAGATGGTTTCTCATTTCCATTCTGGAATTGGTAGGGGCTGCAACAAACCCGCTAGATGTCGGTGTTCTGCCTTAACCTGCTGACATTCTAGACATTCTAGACATTTAGCCAAGTAGTCAGCTATGTCCTTCTTCAGTCCTAGCCAATAGAACAATTTCCTAGTGGCAATAATCATTTTTCGATAACCAGGATGACCATTATATGGTCTTTTGTGTAGTTCATCCATCATGAACCTGTTCAAGTCATCAAAATTCGGGATATACAACCTACCTTTGTAAGTTAGCAGGCCATCATTCAACATTTGATAACCTTCGTACTTCATCCCTATGGACTCTTGTTCTAAGTACGATTTTACAGTCTCGAAGAATGCATCGGTTTCTTGTGCACTCTTGACTGTCTCCCTGACATCCATTTCACAGGTGCTTACCGTTGTCAGGTGAATCATTTTCACACTTCTGCTAAGGGTGTCATCCACCCTATTTTCTTTTCCTTTAATATGTTTGATTTCAAAATCAAACTCACTAAGAAGAGACATCCATCTAGCTTGTCTAGCATTAAGTTTTGGTTGATCAAACATGTACATCAACCCACAATGGTCTGTCATGATCACAAATCTTCTACCCAGGAGGTAATGCCTACACATTTTTAAAGCATGCACCATGACATCCAATTCTAGATCATGGGTCACATAATTGATTTCATGCTCATTTAATTTTCTGGATTCATAGCAAATTACATGTTCTTCTTGCATAAGGAATCCTCCGAGTCCTTCCTTGCAAGCATCTGTACACACAAGGAAGTCCTTGTTTGGGTCTACAATCTTCAATGTATGTGCAATGGTTAGAATGTATTTCAGCTCTTGGAATCTCTCTTCACATTCTGATGTCCAACTGAATTTAACTTCGTTTTTTGAAGGGAAGTGATTGGGAAACCAATCTTGGAAAATCCTTTTAAGAATCTCCTACAGTACCCTGCTAGTCCCATAAAGGATCTAACATCAGATACATCCTTTGGGGTAGGCCAATCCATGATGACTTTAATCTTGTCAGGATCAATTGCCACCCCTTATTGAGAAATAACATGGCCTAAGTAATGGACTTGTTTCTGGAAAAAGTCACACTTACTAAACTTAGCATAACACTGATGCTCTCTTAATACTTGAAGTACTAATTGAAGATGTTCTTCATGCTCTTCCCTATTCTTAGAATAGATTAGAATATCATCAATGAAAACCAATACAAATCTGTCTAAGAATTTACTGAGTACATTATTCATTAAACACATAAAAGTGGTTGGTGCATTGGTTAGCCCAAATGACACCACCACAAATTCATAGTGACCATACCTTGTCCTAAAGGTTGTTTTGTGGATGTCTTCATCCTTAATTCGGACCTAATGGTATCTCGACCTCAATTCAATCTTGGAGAAAATTGTAGCACCCCTTAATTGGTCAAACAAGTCATCGATCCTTGGCAAGGGATACTTATTCTTTATGGTCATCTTATTGAGTTGCTTATAGTCTATGCACAACCTAAGTGTGCCATCCTTCTTTTTCACAAACAAGGTTGGTGCTCCCCACAGAGACACACTAGGCCGAATGTAGCTTTTGTCCATCATTTCCTTTAGCTGTAGTTTGAGCTCAACTAGCTCTGGTGTACTCATTCTATGGGGCGTTCTAGACACTAGCACTGCTCCTGGTGCAAGTTCTATTGAAAATTCAATATCTCTTCTTAGAAGTAGACCCAATACCTCTTCTGGGAACACATCTTTATGCTTTCTCAATATGGGATGGTCTTCTAGGCTTGGCTTGTCATCCTCAGAAAGTCCAACACCTGTATTGCATACAAAGTACATCCTTTTATGCAATACTTCTTCACTTGAAGTGTTGATATTTGTCTCACTGAGACAATATTTTGAATCTCTTGTAGGGTTACCTTTCTCCCTTCTTCATTTTCAGACTCCAAAGTTTCACTGTAACAATCCAACTTGGTTTTATGGGTAGTCAACCAGTCCATGCCAACCAGCATGTCATAAGATCCTAAAGGAAGTATGTTTAGGTTCGCTTGGGTGGGCAATCCACTTATAACGAATTAGCATGCTGGTATGACCTCTGATACTTTTCTTTTGGTTTCAGTGGCTACTTGTACCAGCCATGATTTAACATGTTTAACTCGTTGCAATTTAGATTTCTCAATAATTTGAGGGGAAACATAACTCAAATTAGAACTAGGGTCAATTAAAATGGAAACTAGACGGTTGGCGATCATACCTTCCATATCCATCACTGAAGCTTGGTGATCAACCTCTTTATTATCCAAGGTTGCATAAATCTGTGGCATGCTCCTAGCCTCATCATTGAGTGTGGTAGCCAATTGGATGTTGTAGACCCTCCTATTGTTCTCTTGCCTATATGGCCAGTCTCTCGGCAAATGTTCTTCTCCACAACCCCAACTTTCAAGGGTTCTCTCTTAGTGTTATCAGTCTTACCTGGCGCTGCTCCAAAGGGTTTATTTCCACTCTAAGAGGGGAGATTTTGCTGGTATACACTTTTAGTAGGAAGGCTCATCTTAGAACCTTTCCCATAGCTCTTGAATCTTGAGGGTTTAAACCCCTTTTTCTTGAATCCCGAACCACTCTTCTTCTTCCAGTCCTTGTGAGGTTCTGTTTTGTTCTTGAATTGCTCATAGCAATACCTTGCCTTCCAGATAGTGTCTTCTAGGGTCTTTGGCTCATCAAATTCAATCTTGTCTCGGAAGGATTGAGGTGGTCCACTAATAAATCGTTGCATCTTTACCTTTTCATCTTTGATGTAGGACACATACCTTATCAACTCAAGGAATTTATTAATATATTCCTCTATGGTGAGTTGTCCCAACTTGAGTTCATAGAACTCCTTGGTCTTCCCATCAAAGTATTTCTCTGAAATATACTTATGTTTGAAGTATTTCTCAAATTGTTTCCATGACAAGTCCTTCTCATGGATTCCTTTCACATTCCTAAGGTCTTCCCACCAAATGGAGGCCTTTCCATTCATGTTAAAAATGGCTATTCAAACCTTCAAATGTTTCAGAGTAGTCATGGACTCTGAAGTACTTTTTCAAGCTAAGCAACCAAACTTCTGCTTCTTTCCCCTTCTTAATCTCTCCATCGAAAGTGGGTGGTTTGGATTTCTTGAACTCTTCAGGGTCATGACTCTTGGAATGTTTCCTCTTCTTTCCTCTCTTCTGGGAACGCGAACTAGTTTTGCTACTAGAAGATTCCTTCAAGTTGTCAGTCACCTCACCAGAGGATTCTCTCAAAGAGTGTCTCTTGGCACCATGTTGGGCCTTCTTTGAGGTGCTCCTCCTTCTGTGGCCACTTTCAGGGCCATTCTTTCATATCTCAGGTGGTCTCTGGGTTTTCTTTGTATGATGTATGTCCACATGACTGGTTGTTGGTCCATGTTGTAGCTGCCTTTGTATATCTGATAAGCTTTGCAGCAGGACTGCATTAATTTCAGTTTGATTTTCCTGCTCTTTTATCAACCTTTCATTGTCAGCCTTACAACTTTGTAATTCTACCATGAGGCTTCTTACAATTTTAGATAGATCTAGAGGGGTTTCCACCGCCCTCCTCTCATCAAATTCTTCCTCTCTATTGTGGGAGCTTTCCCCCAATTCATGGTGTGTCACCATCCTTTATGTTGTAGCTTTCCTGTGGTCTACTGATTGCTCGAGCACTAATAAAACATTTTTTTGTTAGTTCATGGTCGACTAGTTCATGAACAACACACAGTTCATATTTTCCAAACACACACAACATTAGAAAATTACATTCCTTTCTTCAGTAGAGGTTTAACTAAGCCTTTTAGGAAAGGGGTAAGATAGGGTGTCACCCCTAAAAGTTCCCTAAATAAGATTTTCTTTAAATAAGGTTTTTAAGTGGCTCGTTCATAAGCCCAAGCAGGCCAAGTGTTGTAACCATGCTCTGATACCAATTTGTAACACACCCAACCCCTTAAATACCTTTTTAAGGAATGGGGCATCAAAATTTCACTTTCCTTAAACATCTTGAATCCTCTGTCTGACGTGGATCCATCTCATTCGTACCATCCTCAAGCTTCTACAACCACGGTGGAAGTCCATCCACCGTCCAATCCAACAACGATATTTGACCTTCATTTGAAACATAAGCTACAGAGGAGTTCGACGTTCGGTGCTTCGGTGCTGAACGTCCCTTTTTTCTTATGCGCGCATGTCCTCCACAATCCCAAATTCCCAGACTTTCGAAATGCTGCCATGTAGCTTTGGCCTTCGGCCCTTTTTGGAGCATACTTCCTAATATCTCAAGTCTCCTGGAGTCCCAAATTCCCAGAGGGTCCATTCTTGCATGTGGTGTTGTATTAGATGCGAAGTAAAACATAGGTGGGTCCCGCATGCTCCTCCTGCCAAATGGACCAAGCGGTGAGCACCAAGTGTGGTACGTGACAGGGCAGAGATGACACATGGCCCCTTCAGTGGCTGACACATGTCCCATGTTAATGGGCCTATAGGGTCTGTGAAACGTACGAATCCAGGTGACACGTGGCACATCAAATGTGGGTCCATGTCACCCTGGGTGACATCAACATACCACGTCACCTCAGACTGATCGCCTTCCAAGTCCTTCGATCTTACATTCATGGTATGTCCACGTAACCCCTGGATCTATGGCCTCTGTTACTTTGTAACTTCGGTGTTCAAGGGTCCGTGGTGTGACTTCCTCCTTACTTCGGAAGTGGTCAGTGCCAGATTGACCATGAACTAGATCTGATGGTCGGGGAAGGTCCTGAAGAATTCCCAAATCGACAGTTCACATCACTTCGTAACTTTGGTGTTAAGAGGTTTCCTCGGCTTGAACCACAGTTCCTTCCGGAGTTCCGAACTCCAAACACTCGGAGACCTCTGATCAACGGTCCACATGCACTCAACAATGGGCGGGCGAGATCTACTCGGGCCTTCGTGAAACTTGCATGCTCTTGTGATTGCACTTCGATATCGCCGGATGACCGGACTTTCAGATAACCGTTGATCTATGGACACACATCCCTTTACTCTCAATGGCCCAGATTAACTTTGCGACTCTGACATTCATGATTTTTGGCGTTAGAACACCTCTATTCTCCCGAAGTGGAACTTCACCGAAGTACTTAGCGCTACCTCTTTACTAGGTTCGATCTAACGACTAAGAGTGGTTTCCACTGGATTTCCCAATCCATGGCTCTCATTACTTCGTGACTTCGGTGTTCGGGGAGTTTGATGATATATCATCCCCATTCTCATGGAGTGGGACTTTGCCGAAGTTTCCTCGGTGTGGATCCAACGACTAAGGGGGCTCTCGAATAATCTCAGATCGGTGGTTCACGTTGTTTTGCGATAACTGAGTGGATCAAGGTTTAATGGTGGGCAATTCTAACTATCTTGGATAAAGAAGCTGCCAGGTGTCGGTTAACCTAGTGGGTAACCGTAACTATCATTCGCCTTCGACCGATTTATAAACGGTAGGGTTGAAGCACTCCGGAGTTCCGAAGTCAGAAGGCTTAACTTCTTTCGGGCCATGCACAAGGTTCCCATACCTTGGTCACATGGGTCCTTTGAAAACTCTTGGGGGCTATGCATTAATTCCTTTAGCCGTAAATGGGCTAAGGATATGGGCATGAGCCCTCAGTCATGCGGGTGAAAGATCTGAAGTAGGCGTCCTCCTTCCATAGTGTTTGAACTTGGAATTTCCGCACAGGTAGATTTTAGAGACTGACATGACTTAAACATTCCAATAAACCTTTCCCCGACACTATTGTAGGCTTACATCTTACAACTCTCTAACTTCTCAACGTAGTCAAGCGTGCGCCCATTTAAAAGCACGAGTTCATAGAGAGATAATGCATATTTCTAACTTAACCATTCAACACATAACTCAGTCATAGACATATAAATATATTCAATCACCATTTCCATTTCAGTACACAAAGTAAGAAAATACTTATCATAAAACCAGAGTTCGTGAAGTGACTACTGAAAGGGGTGTCAGTTTCCACCCAACCATAGGCACAACCACTCTTGATGGATTTACCGTTGGCCATCCCCGAGCTATACCATGATGCTCTGAGAGAGACTCTTTCTTCTTACTCAACAACAGTCAGGGACGAAGGTTACTCTCCTCCTCCCATGAAATCCTGGTAGTGGGTTTTCTCTGTACCAAGCAAGGAGGTCTGCCCGAGTACTTCCATAGTCACTCGTCAGCCTCGTTTACCGGCTTGTAACGAAAACCTTGCCAACAACTTCTTACGCCCAAGACAAGCTTATTTCCCAGTTCTTCCTCGAACCAGAGAACTTCAAAACAATGTTTTCTCTTCTCGAGAATGCTCTTTCGACTCTGCTCCCCTCGCAAATCTGCTTGGTCTCCTTCCCTCTGCCCACGAATTGCCTCTTTCTTACCTTCCTCAACAATGTTGTGTGGGTCTGAATCCCCAGCTCATGGTCAGGTCTAGAAATCTTATAGATGGGTACTCTGCCCCATCTCCTCATTAACTCTTGAGGAGGACTCCTCTAGCTACCACTTTGACTGATAATTCATGTTTGGGTCAGAGGATTGTTCTGAGTCATTAAATCCAGTAAGGCACTGGTTTGGTGGGGGTCATCTCAACCATTTATGGTTCCCCTCACCATCTCTCTCATAACATCCATGGTGTATCTTGGCAAACCCCCCCTTTCAACAGTTATGCAACACTTATCCATTTTCTATTAATAACAAAAAATACATACATTGACCTTTTATACAAAGGTTCATCAAATCAAACATTCACACATATCTAGTCTTCCATAGTCTCTTGGCGAGTTATAGTTATATTTACAAACTGGGGGAAACAAGGGTATTACAGCTCTCCAAAACTTGATATGTCTAACACCATGTTGAAAGCCTTTGATGGACATATGTTCCATCCTCATGGTATTATCATTGCATTTCCCATTGAGCTAGGTGGTAAGACTACCTCTATTATGGTAAAGATAGTCGATGCACCTCTTGAGTATAATTTGCTACTTGGTTGTACTTGGTTCTATGAGATGATAACAATCGTCTCATCAGTCTTTCGGGTCTTATGTTTCCCTCATCAAGGGAAAATCGTTGTTATCGATCAACTTACGTTTTGTATTGCAGACCTTAGATCCAATGCGGCTTCCAATGTACCCTTGAGTGCTTACATGAGTGTTGGTGTGGGGATGTTTAAGGAATCCTCATTGATGTGAAAGTTTCCCCTTTCCCCACCATCCCCTTCCTTGACCATTGATCTGATCAATATAATCTCTTCATTTACCAATGGATCCCCTGGGCCTTCCCATCCTTGGGTGGTTCTTCATCCAGAGGACATTGAGTCTTATGGAGCCTCTATGCCGCTGACCGTACTCGAGATTGCATACCAGGGGATCCAATCAACATTCGTTGGCCCTGATTTAGATCTCCAACATGATGTGGAATCTGATTAGTACATGAGGCCTTCTTGGGCCGTCACTTCTCTTACTGCTTCACATGACTTCCTAGATCTTGATTTTCTCGCTAACGAGGCTATCATGGAAGCCATGGCTTCACTGGAGAGGCCTTGCTGTGACCCTACTCCCTCCTCTCTCAAACAACTCAACAAAATCTAAGATGAGGTTTTCCTTTAAATCATGAGACTATTTGGAATAGGTCCAATGGGCTAGGACGTTAACAAGTGATTCCCTATCTATGTTGTAGGGAGTACACCCCAATACCTAAGGCAATGGTGTATGTGCCTTACATCCAACTCAATTTTTTACACCTGTAGATTTATTTACATGTGTCTATCATACCAAGAAAAAATCTCAACAGGTTGTACTTTTTTAAACGTGACATATTTTCATTTATTCCAGACAAGGAAGAGCACTTTAGTTTTAATTACCTACAATGTTGTTCAAAACTCTAAAATTCATAATAGTTTATCAAGAAGGAGGATGACTTTCTAGGATATGGATACATGGACTTAGCATAGGAATAATACCATAAAAGACGTTTAGCTTTAAAATTCATAATAGTTTATCAACAAGGAGGATGACTTTCTAGGATATGGATACATGGACTTAACATATGAATAATACCATAAAAGACGTTTAAGGTATTGAAGCTTACCACATAAGGCTTTTAGAGTAAGGGATATCCATGTGAGACACTTTGATATCAAGAGCCAAGCCCCCGGAAATGAGGGATGATGAAAACAAGCTTTTGAGCTCCACCAATGACTTTCAAATACCACAAAATTAAAAGAGTGAAGTTGTTTGCTTATACTTGGATCTTGATAATTTATTCAATCTAGCATCCTAGATAAGTATGTGATATAGACAAATGTAGCCATCCATATATCCTATATTTTTTAAATGCCTTAGCTATGTTCCATTTCCACCAATTTTTAGGAGCTTGTGAGCCCAACTTTGTGAACAAAGAGTCATGGATGAGTTCCTTGATGTTTTTAGATATCATTTGGTTTGCACGGTGATCACATTTGATTTTGAGTATTGGCCAAGGCATCCACATGAAGTTAGAAGGAGCGAAATTCAATGCAGCTAACTAGATGAAGTTAAACTCCCTAGTTCCCACTATTTGACACACGTATAAAAAAAACCTTGTATCTTCGCCGGAACTCCACCTTAAACTCCTTAGTTCCCACTATTTAACACACTTAAAAAATTTGCAAACTCTATATGTAACATTGATTTAGCCAATTAAATCCTAGATTTTGCAACGTCAAGAAATATTTAAATGCAATGCAAAATATTTCCATAAAAATATGAGAAATAAACATTTAATAGTTTCGCAATGCTTAAGAGATTGAAACCATATCATAAAGTGCTGGGGCCAAAGGGCAAAAATAAAAGACCACTAAACCTAGCGGAAGGTTTTTCAAAGATAAATTTTACGTGTAATGCCGCTCCAAACTAAACCCCCGTTGCTTCCATAAACCCTCGTTGCTCTTAGCGCACTCTAAAACCTCATTACCACAGGCATCTGTAAAATGCCAGACATGAACTCTCTGATGCTGTAATCGATAAGCTTCCAACGAAAAAACCCCGATTGCGTTCGAGTTTTTCCATCAATTTTTAGTGATAATGCTCGCTCAAAGCTGCTCTGTTACGCGCAGAGTGCAGCAATGCATATCGTTTCTTCGGCTCCTGAATACCTGCACAGGACAGGGGAAAATTGGGTCGTTATCTTCAGAAAATATGCAGAAATTTCCAGTGTTTTTGTCGGAAAACCCTCAGAGTTTCAGCGGCAATGGCGTTCTTCCTAGAACACTTGTTCATTTGCATTTACAAACTGGTTTCAGGTATTTCTCAGCCAATCCTCAAGAGTCTCGAGATGAGGATATTTCAGACCTCGACGCAAAGGAAAAAAACGAAGACAAGGGTTTCAAAGGGGGTTCCAAGGTCGACATTTCATCTGAGAGCAAGCCCATTGATTTACTCTTCAAAGAAGTCATCGGCGTACAGGAAATAAACGAAGACAAGGGTTTCAAAGGGGGTTCCGAGGTCGACATTTCATCTGAGAGCAAGCCCATTGATTTACTCTTCAAAGAAGCCATCGGCTTACAGGAAAGGTCGGAGACTAAAATACAGGAGTTGGATATTGAAGGCCTGAGCGATCTTCCCCTAGAAGAACAGGTYGAAAAATTGAAGAGTAAGCTGGAATCTCAGTGGGAAATACTTAATACATTGAGGGATAGTGTAGATGGTTTGGAGAATCATATAAAGGAACTCAAAATTAAGAACGCATCCCTTGAAAACACTAAGAATACGTTGACTCAGAATTTTGTCGAGTTCAAGAAACGTTTAAGAAAGAGAATCGATGCAATTACAGAGGAAGAACCTAGTCTCACTTCTATTTTCTCTAAAGAAAATGAGAAGAAAAGTGTGACATCTAACCAGTCTAAGAAGAAGAAGCTGAAGATAAAGAAGAAAACCGAGAGAGTTTCGGGTGCTTTGGAGCATCCATGGCCAGAGTGGGCTCAGTTTCTAGAGCATTTGAATGAAAGAGGGTACCTGAGCAAGGCATTGAATTTTCAAGAGGGACCTGTAGATCTTAAAGGTCTTAGCACAGACGAAATCTACGCTTTCATCAAGTTTGCAGCGATCAGTTTTGCTAAGGACCATGTTGAAATTTCGAAGTACGTATGACTTTTCAATTACAGATTTTTTTAAGCTGTTTGGCCTGTTTGTACCCTTGCCGTTTTTGATACCGTATGCATCTATTTGAGGTACTTTATAGGGAACTCTGATTTCCCTGAAGCCTCAGAGATGCCAATAGTTTTTAATTATCCCATACGAAATTCTGAACAACTGCATAGCCACATTTTTTATATTTTTTTTTGACCCTTTGCAACGTGTATCGTTGTCCACGTTCTTGAATTGGTATCTCTGAATTTCTAGATTTGTTTTTTAACTTGAAAGAAATATTTTGATTATTTCCTTTTAAAATTGTGTATTTTAAAAAGCTACTAAAAATACGCTTATCCATGTCAAAACATTGGTGCATAGAATTAGGCAGTTAATTAAAAATGTTGAAAACCTTATAAGAACAAGCATTTTCATAAGATTAATGCATATGACCAGTCTTGTCATATTACCAGTCTTGTCAGTGTAGTTCAGCCAAAACACACATATAATATACAGAGAAGACAACATGTCAGCATGCAATATAGCTATTTAGTCAACAACATGTTATTGCTATTTAGTTTTATATAAAGGAGATGGGTGATGCTTCTTGTTAATTGGCATAGCTATTTAGTTAACAACATGTTATTGCTATTTAGTCTTATATAAAGGAGATGGGTGATGCTTCTTGTTAATTGATAGCTATTTAGTTAACAACATGTTATTGCTATTTAGTTTTATAAAAAGGAGATGGGTGATGCTTCTTGTTAATGGCATAGTTTGAGTGAGGATATAAAGCATGTTCACAGTTCAACAATATTATTTCTATATAGTTAAAATTTAAGTGATCATTTTTGAATTTCTATACAGTTAAAGCTAAAATTCATGTGTTCCACATCATTTAATATTTATTGTCATAATTGTTGTTGCAAAAATTTATATGATTTTAATTTTTTAATTAATAGTTTTATTGACTTTAGGTATATATTATAATATATATTTATAAAAAGTAGTTTAATAGTTAAAATTCATGTGTTTCACATCATTTAATATTTATTGTCATAATTGTTGTTGCTAAAATTTATATGATTTTAATTTTTTAATTAATGATTTTAGGTATCTATTATAATATATATTTATAGAAAATAGTTTAATAATTAGTAAAATTAAATGATTAAGAGTATATGTTTCTTTTTAAAAGTTTTCAAATTCGAAGTTGGAGGAATATAAGGTATGTATATCTTTATTTAATATAAAATTAATTAATCAAATTGCTACACAAAAAAGTCTCTCATCTCACTAACAAAATGCTACACAAAAAAATCTCTCATCTCACTAACAAAAGAATCTCATATATCAATTTAATATCTAAACAATAACTTTACAATTAAATTATTATTATTATAATAATAACTACTCATACAACTTAATATAACAAATAAATTATAAGCTATACCTATACCTTACTCGCATGATACTATTTGTATCAATCCCCCATATACCTATACCTTACATCTGTTGCTCAGAAGATGCCATAACTTTTTGAAATATCCGTACCAATGTATGTAGAAGGAGCCGATGCAAGTTTACGATCCGCAATTCCAAAGCCAGAATCTGGGTTTGTGTCTCATGATTATGCATTTACTACAAAATTCTATCTTTAACTCGGTAAGTTAATACAAATTGTAAGTTATATGAGTAGACAAATTGTAAGTTATACGAGTAGTTTTTACATATGTACCATGAGAGTAAATTACTACAGTTGTTTGAGTATCTTTTTATTCATGCTATAGTTGATTTTCTCTTTAATTATTCATACCGATTTTCCATTGGAAGAAGTATGATGCACTATCTTATTTCGAAACTAAATTTACCATAGTACCAGTGCAATATGGTTGAATAGATGGGTTCTGACGTGAATGTGTGCCAAATAATCCAATCATTCCTAAAAACGTGGTTAATATTTATA
>SNQJ01S0013979.1:120303-135718 GCA_010110895.2 Picea sitchensis
TGATCTCATTTCGTATTGTATTTCTTACTTTTGATCTTTGTTTCAGGCATATCACAAGTGAAATATCTAAAGGAGCTATTGTGACGATTATTCGTGCTATTGTTTTATTTACTATTATCAAAAGAGTATTATTCTTTCTTGTTGTTTTGTTGACCTTGTTTCAGGTCACATGTGATAACCATGAGCAAGCTATAATGAAGGTTGCAGAAGGCAACAAATTAGATGAGACATGAAGTAAACTATGTACATAACCATATACAACATCCATGTACCAAAGAAGATGAAGAAGAAGCTATCTTTTGAAATCCAGAGTATCTCATGTGGAGATTGATTGTAAGGAGCAGAAGGCTCCAAAGATGACAATACATTAGAAAAAAAAATTGTTCAAAGGATAATGAAGCCACCTTGACAGGAAGTAGAATTCACTTGAACTATGACTCAACTTTTCATATTTAGACTTGGTATTCAACACCAAGTATACCCCATAAGAGATGATGAAGTCCTTGTAGACTCAGAAGAAATTGAGAGTAGGCCTGATCTCAGAAAGGATCATATGAAGAAACAACTTCCAGGACTGGGAGATGGATGCCATGAGAAGACTAGATTGTAGATTCAGAAACTTATAGGAGATATGAAATCTCCTGGGAAGATTCCCTTGTTTCAGTGACAGAGAAGGAAGCCAATCAGAAAGACTAGAATATGGTTTTTTCCACGAGACTAGAAGAGAAGTCATTATTAACTTCCAAGATTGATCTAACAGATCAAGCATGTTACAAATGTACAAATCCTGATGAGTGTCCATAGGATTCTCCCAACAAGAGGGAGAAGACTATGATGAGACACTTACTCCAGTAATTGAAGAAATATTTCCAGTATTCATGAAGACAACCAGAACAACCACGATTCATATATAGTATGAGATGCAGGAGGAGCAATCCCCATATTTAAAATTAAGTGGCGGTTGATGCAGTACATTAGTTGGGTCATGGATAGATGACTACAATAAAAGATAGAGTTACCTCCATGAAAGAAGAAGAGATACATTTAATATCAGTTATTGAGCCACCCTTAGTTTCAGATGAAGTTGTTGCCATGATGGAGTAGACAAGTTACTCTCTGATTTCAACAGTCATAGTGAGAATGGAGCAACCATTCTCAGCTTCAGAGCAACTGCAGGTGCAGAGTCCCAGTTCCATAAGGAACAGTTGCAGAAAGAGGAGAGGACATACTCTCAGGCAGTGAGACAGATAGTGTTATGCAGAGAGCACATAGAGCTAGCACATGATTGTGTAGATTGAGTTGCAACTGAACAAGTGTACCAGATTGGTACAATGTAATGTGAAAATTTGGTTTGAAGTTGAAGATAGAAAGACTCAGGTCTGCAAGTTGGAGAAGGCTCTGTACATGTTGAAGCAAGCTCCTAGAGTTTGATATGGCAGAATTGATAGTTTCTTGATGAGCTTGGGCTTTACCAAGAGTAAAGTTGATTCTAACCTTTACCTCAAGGTTATGAATGATGAGCTAGTGATGTTGCTACTATATGTAGACGATGTATTCTTGACAAGATGAAGAAAATCTCATCATAGATTGCAGAAGAAGCTCGCTATAGAGTTTGATGAAAGACCTAATGCATTATTACTTAGTTCTCAAAGTTTGGCAGAGCCCAGAGAAGATCTTCCTTAAGCAAGGGAAGTATGCAGTTGAAATACTGAAGAGCTTGATATGTTGGAGTGTAAATTCATGAACACACCCATGGAAACAAAGTTGAAGCTTCTGGTTGATGCTACGTTGTCGAGTGAGATTATTGGTTAGATGATGTATCTGACAAATACCAGGCTAGATATATGGTTTTCCTTGTGTTAGTATCTGGTAGAACCCAGACGTGTTCACCTTGATGATGCAAAACATGTGATAAGATACCTTAAGGGTACATTGGGTTTTGGTCTCTGTTATACTAGAGATCATGAATTCAGAGTGAGTGGTTATATCGATTCAGATTGGGTTGGAAGTGTCTATGAGAGAAAGAACACCTTAAGATGTTGTTTCAGTCTGGGGTCAACAATGATCTCATGGCAGAGTAGGAAGCAATCAAGTATTTCTCTCAGCACGACAGAAGTGGAATATATTGCAACATGTTCCGCCAATGGTGAAGCCATATGGTTTCGGATGTTGTTGACAAATCTATTTGATCTGGAGATGGAAGCCACCGTGATCCTATGTGATAACCATAGTTGTATAAATATGATGTGTTCTGTGATGAGTTGAAGCACATAGAGATCCGGTATCACTTCATTCGTGATATGGTGTAGAGAGGAGCCACAAAACTTCATTATGTTGGCACAGATGAACATGTTGTTGATGTGTTGACCAAGCCTCTCTCTCATGTAAAGTTTAAGCACTTTCGAGACAAGCTTGGTGTAGTCTGAAAGGACCTCCCTCGAAAGGGGGAGTAGTGTTGATGCCAACCTAGTGCTAAATATTTCCAGCTTCGTGTTGATGTTGTTGTGATGCCAGCCTAGTGCTGAACATTTCCAGTTTTGTGTTGATGTTGTTGAGATGCCAGCCTCATGCTGAAGATTTCCAGCTTCATGCTAATGTTGTTGAGATGCTAGCCTCATGTTGAAGATTTTTAGCTTCGTGCTGATGTTGTTGAGATGCCAGCCTCATGGTGAAGATTTCCAACTTCGTGCTAATGTTGATGAGATGTCAGCTTTGTGCTAAATATTTCCACCTTAGTGTTGATGTTGATGAGATGCCAGCTTTGTCTGAAGATTTCTAGTTTAGTGTTCATGTTGATGATGCTCCAACCTTCGTGCTGTGATGTTTTTATTGTTGATGTTGTATCAACCTCGTGTTGTTATAGATGATGATGATGTATTAGTGTTATACTAATCCACGTTGATGCAAAGGATGATGATGCCATTCCAGCTCCTTGTTGTGGATGATGATATTGACGATGAGAAAAACTTTCGATGATTTATAGATATGCCATTCAATGTTCCATATGTTTTTGATGTTGCTTCCCTCTCTCTCTCTCTCTCCTGATGATGTTGTAGAATACCCTTCTTGTTAAGGGGAAGTGTTGAAATATTGTAACTGCAAATAGTATTTTATTTATTATTGAGAAATTATTCATTATATCAATCCCCTTTTTTGAATTGATCATGTCAGGCATTGTAATTAACCAAATCCCCTTTTGTGGATTGGTCAAACCCTAATTGTATTATGAAAATTAAGAAGTCGCCCCCCAGGCCTAATTAAAGTGGTTTTAACCACTAAGAAGACAAGTCGGCCCTACCCTGTGAAAAGACACCTTTTCAACGTCTGCCAGCTAGTATAAATAAAGGAGGCTAGCGCCTCCTTATCTCACTCACTCATTCACTCATCAAGTGTGCAAGTTTTGTAGCTAGAGTTGGGAGAAGAAGGAAAAGAGAGGCACATTGCTCAATGTTGGATATTCTCTAGTGTTTTGGTTTATTGTCTTGGCATTGTATTGGCTATCTATATTAAGGAAGTTTTGTTGGGTTTTCTCCCCCATGAGGGTTTCCCAGGATAAATGTTGTGTAACTTGTGATTGTGTTTCTTTGAATGATCCTACCTTTGCTATTGTTATCTAGTAAATTGAAAATAAACCTAATAATAGCTCAAAACTTAACAATAGGGATTGTTGAGGTGGAAGGAATTATACTACCCATGATAAACCCTAGCTTTGGCCCCCCCACTAGAAGGATATACAGGTGTGGGCATTGAAACAGATGAGATGGGTGTAGGAATTCTCGGTATACTTATGGAAGGAAACTCGGACGCAGTCGACAACCCCCAAATGGAGACACTCGAAGAAATGGAAAAATAAGGTGTAGGTCCATTTTGGACAACAAAGAGGACATCGTTGGGATGCACTTTGTAATGTTCATCGATGGGCTTGAAGGATCAGCCACACTATACAAAACACTTAGACCCGACATGATGCGAGGATCACTAAACAAAGATAATGGCTCGCTAAAGAGTTCCCTGACCTAGAGAAGAATGGGGGCATTGGGACTAGTCAAAGGAGGGCTAAAATGGGGTGGTGTATGTTCTTCAACCATTTCAATTTCAAAAGAATCACTCTCCTCAAGTATCTTGTGAGACTCTTGGAACTCTCGATCACCTATTTCTCTTCTTTTAAGAGGTGGTTGTAACTTTTTTATGGGTGCAATTCCTCATTGGCGACGGGACTAGCAGAGCGGTGTTCAACCACGGTGGATGAAATATGTTAAAACTTGAAACAAAAATCAACCTAAGGTCGATGTACACTCGGGACCAAAGAGAACACTCCTAACAAATCTAGGCTAACAACAAGAAAATCGATGGATCAAGGGGCCTTCCGAAAACCAACCCTCTGGGATATATCAAGTCCCCAAAAGATTAACCAATGAAGGTGTGAGGAACAATTACAATAAATCTCATGTAACAGCCCTACCTTTATTAAGGCGGGCACCCTCCGGGAGAACTGAAACAAGGATTCAACATCTGTCCCAGGTACTTTGGGCACTTACCACCCATAGTCACCTCTGAAGCTACCTAGAAAATGTCATTAAGGATATCACCTCACACTCAGTGACCAGGAGAATAGTCGAAGGTCTGACCACACATAAGGGCAGGGTAACTATGCCTAAAACTTCAAAAGAAATACCTTGCAAGGAGGTGTGGGCACTAATGAAACTCATGTATACGTAGTATTCAAAGCATTCTACCAAACAACAAGACAAGCAAAGAGGGGATATCACCCTACTTGCTCCAATGTGACCTTGTTTTTTACTCCTGCGTTAGAGGAGCTTCCTGACACTGTGTAATAATTGATTTGTTCTTTCTTTAATGACTCTAGGTTTAGTTTCGGTGGCCTTGGAGAGTTTACTCTCCAATTCTTTTCCAAGGGCCTATATCCTACGCTAATGTTGGTGTGCTATCAAGAAAAAGAGTCTAATTGATTTTAGATTACACGATCTTTTTCTTACAGCTGTTATTAGTCAAGGAAAATAAATGAAACTTCAATTATGTGTTATTGACTCTTTCTAATCCAAAGCAATGCAAAAATGAAGTGAAGTAATGCAATATTTTCACTTTAGATGAAGAAAACCTTTATTTGCAAGATTTACAATGATATAAACAACCTCACAATAATAGACCAACCATGAAAGACAAGCAAAAAATATAAACAAGATCCTTCAATCAAACATAATGATGCACTTTGTACACTATTGTGAAATATTCGTATGTACACTATTTGTTTTTGCATTAATATATTGTCTCAAGTGGCCATGTTTGTTGGGTCCATGCACTATTTCCCTCTTTGAAGGTTTTAACCACGTAATACACTCGAGTATTGATCTTTGATCTATTTCTATGAGCAATTTTGTTAAGGTGTTCAATCTGTGTGAATATACCATCACTATTGAACATGGTATCACAACGCATATGTCTCAAGTGGCCATGTTGGTTAGGTCCATGGACTATTTCCCTCTTTGAAGGTTTTAACCATGTAATATGTTGGAACACCACAATTTTGAACTTTTGAGTTCTATAGTTCTCTCCCCTTAGGAATAAAATCCTACACAAAATGGCCTTTTAATTTTAAAATCAAATTCATTGGTTGTCATTTAATAACAAAGTGTGTGTGTTATCCGTCGTCGATGAGTTCCCTTAATTTGATCAAACGATCCTAATAATCTCCGTAGTTCTGGAGCCGCATGAATTTTAAAGAATAAGCTCCTAACGGTCACTTCAGAGCTCCCATAAGTCTAAACGATAAAAACCCCAAAGCTCCAAAACCCGAAACTAACAGCCCGCGGTAAACCCTAAAGAACGCACGAACTCGAGTCATAGGACATATGTCTTTTAAATATTTTATAAGCTGACATGTGGCACTTATTTTTGAAGTTTTCGTTGGATGATTCACACGCTCTCGGGTGACACGTGGAACCTATCTCTTCTTGACACGTTATCTAGAATGACGTCATCTCCACCACGTCACTCCAGGAGATGCCCCTTCGAGAGTTTTACAAAGAGCGAGTTCACAAATCACCGAAGTTTCGAATGTCGATGCATTGGATATTTCAAAGAGTAAAAAACAATTAATGAAACATATAATAACGAAAGTTAAACCCGATTAATTAAGACTTAAGGAAGATTACTCTTAATTATTTACTTCGCGGTTTCGGATTTTGGGAAACCTCTCTTGTGCTATTTTCAAAACCCCCAAAGTCCGAACTTTTAAAACACTCAAAGTTAATTCAATGTTTTAAAACTCGGTTAATTAAGTTGTAAAAGTAATTTTTCAAAAATTAACTACGCCACAGATTCGGGATTTGGGACACTTCCACCTTGTCACATCCAAAGCTCCTGAACGCAAACCGTCGAAGTATCAATGGAATTTATGATCGATTAAAGGTAATGATTTCAAACGAAGATTGTGGATTTCCAGGTAGTCAATTCCATTAAGGGTAATAAATTCCTCATCAGTGAGTTTATACGAAAATCGATAAGCTCTTGTTTGAATAAAAGTAATTCAATTTTGAAATCATTTTCACCTTTCACAATTAGCAGCTTTATCTATTATAAAACTCACAGACTTTCTCTATAATAGGTAACCTCACTATGTTTCTTTAGAGATTATGGCACCGCGGAAAATGGAAAAAAAGCATGATGCAATAGGAAAAGATTCAAACCCGAATGCAGACATTATTTCAAACACTACTCCGCGAGTCGCGGACGCCATTAAAACTTGGACACAATTTTTTGAGATCCTGGAACGAGAAATCATCAACTGTCCAGAAGACTCTACTGAAGAGGATGATGACTCTTATGCATCTTAGCTTAGACATATAGCACAGTCGGAGCTGCACAAGATAGTTGCACAACCGAGAATCATGCCTTACAATGATATGATAAGTTGGGCCTTCAAACATGTTGATATCCAGACCAGGAGCATCATCAATCACCAACAGGTTGTCGTTGGCTCTTTCTGACCAGAACATCTGCAAGTAATGTATAAATTATCTCCTGGTCCTAAATATACTTACAATGTCGCATTCCTTTTAGAGTTCGAGAGAAAAGAATGTGTCCAATACGCTAGGAGCAATAACGATATAATCAAGACCTGGTGGGGACATTCAAAGAGATTCAGAACCAACGTTCATGGAATGTATGCCAAAGCGTCTCTAGACGCTCATATGTTGTATGTAGCTATGATGCTCTGTCACTTGTTTGGGAAGAAGAGACCTGCACATTTCTCGGTGGAATGGGTAGCCATCATGAACAAGGTAGCCGAGGGTTACACTTTCAATTGGGCCAAAATGCTATCAGATAATTTGGCCAAGGAAATCGTTGATTATAGAACAACGAAATAAAAAGGTAAGCATTCCCCTTTTTACATGTCTGCAAATGTTATGGATGCCATTTGCTTCATGACCCCTTTTCCATTGATGAACTGGAGTTGGACCCCGACCAGTTCTGAGCCAATTCATTTTTATCACTCCAAGTTATGGGAGGAGAAAGCTAAGGACTTCTTTTATGAAATTTGTCACAATGTCATAATACTTGTTCACATAGCCCTTTATGGCCACCCGCCTCCCCGGATTTTAGATAGGATTAGGGGACCAACATCTTAGAATCCCTGGGGAAAATTGAGATAGAAATGAACTAGCAAAATTCCAGAAAGAACAAAGAAGAAACTCTAGCAGTCATTCAAGGAATGAGCCAGATTGATCTTCTTAAAATCAATAAATGGCTAGTTCATCTGAATTCATTGTTTCAGGCCACAGTCCAAGAGGTGAACAAGATCCAAGAAAACCTGCCTCAAATACAAATGAAATTATTCGCTTTCGAAGTAAATGAAAAAAATTGAGCCCTCAAGGTTCGTGGTGGAATTGATGGATAGATGCACCCAATGCATTGAACATGGAAAAGCAAGCATAGCTGGGAGCAAGTGAGAAAATGTGCAGTGTCCATTCCTTCCACCCTTTCTAACCTTAACTTATCACACCTCATCATCATACCCTTGTTCCCTCATCCTTCTTTCCATAAATGATTACTCTTCCGTGTGACCGTTATCCATCCCTTGACGAGCCTATGATGTGTTATTCATCTGATTATCCTCCCTCCATGACCTCGACTGTAATTCATTGCCCCGCTAAATATATCTGAATGGACAGATGGCAACGAAATTAAACGGCTAAGAAAATATGCCAAATGATTAAGGTGGATTTAATGACAGGTATACCGAGCTCAAAGGACTAAGGAAAAGGAGCGTTTCTACCAATAGATGAAGAGACAGAGGAGAGTGCCAACGAAACTCATCAAAATTTACACGTTGTTGTTTTATTCAGATGTATATTATTTTTAGTTAAATACTGTAAGAAGTCCAACGGTTTTTCAGTTGTGACAGATTTTGTATAAATACATAGATTTAATATCTATTCATGGTTGCTTCTTGCTGAATGTAATGAATAAACTCTCTTTTTGAGTATTAATACAAGTGCAGACAAAGATTCTAATTTTCGTTCAATTTGAGTTATGTGTTTCCATTTTCCTGAATTTCTTTATGTAATTCCTTGAAGAGCGATTGGTTGTAGTTTAGTATTACAACTATTGTCATCATATTATACCAGTAATTCATTTGGTAAACATTTTTTCCTCTGTATTTACTATGAGTAAAACAAGACCTGTGATCTATGTGAATTACTGCATTTTATATCATGTTCAAGGGTGTGTTCTCTACTTTTCTTCCACTGCAAACAAGGTGAGACTCATCTATAATTGATGTTTGGCTTTGTTTAAAAGTTTTGCAACTCTTTTCCACACCATTTAATATTATAATTGTGGCTCAGATAACAAAATAAAACCTTTGTATTGTCCTATTATTAATTTCATTTAAAGATTATTTCTCATAAAACTGAAGGTAGGAAAAGCGCTCATTAAAACATTTTCTTTAAACACTATCGATGCCCGCCATTATTCTTTGAGCCTTAGGATTAATATTAGGAACAACATCTTTTTGGCGTCATTGTCGGGGACGAAGAAACGAAATCATTTTCCATGGGAAGAGGACAAGGTAAATTTTGGTCTTTGATGGTGAACAAAGATTGAATACATAAGGCTTATTTTGTTTTTCACTTGGCGACTCCACCGTAGACAAAACTAGAATTCGGTCGAAAGAATACCATAAAAAACCCAGACGATAAGCAAACTACACCAGTGTCAGATCCCAAAAAATTGTTGAAACCAAAGGGATATCTCAGACAGACTGTTGCATCAGCAGCTAAGGTCTATCAACCCAGAGTTACACAAGCTAATGCTAAGGTTCCCACTGAATAACTAACCCCTAAAGAAAGTCTTAAACAAATTCATTCTACAGAGGCATCAACTAGTAAACCTAAGGTTAAACTCAAAGCTCAAGAAGTAATTATTTCCGAGATCAAAATTGAGATTGACCTGACAGATACTTTTACCAGTGAGTACAAAGGATCCCTTTTGATCCCCTCTGTCATTGACACTCTGTCAGTTCTCTCCTTTCCCGAAGTAAAGGTTTATGTTTCCCGAAACACTAAAGAGTATTATATATACCCATATTCATCCCCTACTGCCTCTCCTATATATACATCTGGTAAACCTGAGGAACCCAGCTCAAGTTTCCCTTTTCCCCCTCATATATATCTTTCGTCTCCTTGCGATATTTTTCCTGAACTTCATTCGCCACACCCGAAGTAGTCGAAAGATCAGCAGTTCAGTCCTTCGAAGTTTTTGAAAATCTCGTTTTTGTTGATGAATGCAGCTATAGGAGACATCCTCCAGCTTACAAACCTGTGAGATGTGGAATATAGAAGCTATGTGAAGCCTTACTCTCAGCTTACAAACCTAAGAGAAAGCCCCTAATAAGGGTTCATGGTTCTAGCTCGAGATAGAGCTAGGAACGTAGATATGACCTCCTCCATGACGTGAGAGGGAAGAACTCCAGATGATTATCCGATAGAAAAGTGATTTGTTGAGTTAGAACGTGCCTGTGGCTGAGCACAATGTGAATGTGGGAAATCCCAAAAGATATGGGCATATCATCATGTGAACATAAATGAAGATGATGTGATGGCCTCCTCTAAGCAGCAAAGTTGACGAGAAGACTCTAGATGATTCTCCTGTTGGTGGCAATGGGAAACCAAATCTGTAGAGTGGACGAGCACAGGTGAACGTGTGAAGATATGGTTCATCTATGTAATGCAGTGAATCAGAGATATGGCATCCCTATGGATGTGCCCCTAGTGGGTGTATCAGATCCTTTGTTATATATTGTTCAAGAGTCAGACCTACCTGTAACCCTAGTTATTATGTAAAGGGTACATGTCGTCCCTATGTTAATATGATTAATATAAATAAGATAATTAATAATGTAAATATTAATTATAATAATAAAGTATATTTGACTTAGAGAGGTCGGCCCTATTGTGCCAATAGACGCCCTTGTTAATTGGTCAAAGTCTAATATAAGTAGGAGATTATTCTCCATTGTAGAATCATATCCTTCTCATATGTTTTGGAAATTTCAGCAAGTACTTCTCTTTGGTAAAGGTGCACACCTCTCTTGGGCGCTAGTATTCTAGGGCTTAAGCACCCTCTTGTGTGATAAGTCATTCTTGGTGGTGAAAGGTCTTTCTCTTGAAGAATATAGCAAAGGATTTGGCTGGGTTTTTCTCCCTTGTTTGAGAAGGGTTTCCCAGGATATATCTTGTGTTCTTGTGCATGGTGTTTCTTCTTGTGATCTTGGTTGCTGCAACATTCTTGTTTATGGTTAAGACATGATGAAATTGAAATGAAATACATGCTTAACCTAGCTTATGTAAAATCAACATGGTATCAAAGCATAGGTCTTGAAGATCCCATTGCACAAGCCTTCTTCAGATATTTTACTCTCTCATTTGTAGAAACCGTACGACCCTCCTAGGGTTTCCAGAAAATCCGTACGACCTCCTTTTTCAGAGAAGTTTCACCACTCAAACTTGGATGATTGGGATGAAAAAGACTTAGAAGGGTACAACCTCCTTCAGTGTACCTTCAGCAAGTCTCAGAACTAAATTCTGAGCATTTTCAAAATTTTGACCCTAAGGGTTTCTAGGGTTTCGTCAAAATTTTGAATCATATTTTTGAGAATTTCTTGAAGAAACTATCATATTTAAAGGCTTATTGTTGGCAGTCATAAGCCCAACAAAACCTAAAAGTGCTAGCCTAGCCTAGCCGTTAGGTTTTCTGGCCTAGTTGAAAAAGGGTTTGTGAAGAGCAATTTCATGATGGGAAGCAAGCTCAACACAAGACTCCAAAGCAATGAAGACATCAACATCTCAACACTCTCTGGTATGGTTCCTATCAATGAACATACTTGGCTAATTGACAGTGGTGCCTTTAGGCACATGACCAGTATTAGAAATCATTTAACACACTTCATTGAAAAAAATACACATCTACACGTTGTCCTTGGAGATGATGCTAGATATAGCATGAGAGGAGTTGGAACCTCCACCTTCCAACTAGATTCAGATATGCAACTCAAACTAGAAGAGGTTCTATATGTACCAGGAATGAAGAGAAACCTTGTCTCTATTTCATCACTTGAAGACAAAGGTTACAAAATTACTTTCTCAGAAGGAAGAGTCCTTGCATGGCACAAAGACTCTCATATCATCTCTTCAAAAGTAATCGACATCAGATATAACAACTTATACAAGTTGACCATCAAATTAGTTCAAGACTTACTACATGACACTATCAGTCTAAGTGAGTTATGGCATAGAAGGCTTTCTCACATTCATTATAGAGCTCTTCCATCTCTAAGGAAAATGGTAACAGGTCTACCAGAGATCCAGATCCAGCATGAAGGCGTTTACAAAGGTTGTGCCCTTGGTAAAAATGTTAAAGGATCCTTTCCCAACAGTGAAAACAGATCCAAGGAAATCTTGGACTTGATCCATTCAGATGTATGTGGGCCAATGACTGTTGCATCCTTAAATGGGTACTTGTACTATGTACTATTCATAGATGACCACTCCAGGAAAACTTGGATCTACTTCCTAAAGAACAAGGATGGAGTCCTTGCCAAATTCCAAGAATTCAAAGCTCAGGTTGAAAACTTGACCGGAAGAAAAATCAAAGTATTGAGATTAGATAATGGAGGAGAATACACCTCAAAAGAATTCATCAATTTTTGTATTGACGCAGGGATCAAGAGGGAGCTCACAGTTCCGTACAACCCTCAATAAAATGGGGTTGTTGAAAGGAAGAACATAACCATCATTGAAGCAACTAAGGCAATGATACATGATCAGAGACTACCCATGGCTCTATGGGCATAAGTATGTATGACTACAGTATATGTTCAAAAGCGTAGCCCTCATCAGATCATGAATAACATTACTCCAGAAGAAGCATTCACCAAAGTGAAACCTGATATTGGACACTTCAGAATATTTGGATGTCCAGTGTACCTTCATGTACCCAAAGAAAAGAGATCCAAACTAGAACCTTCAAGAAGAAAAGGTACATTTGTAGGATACAATGAATCCTCAAAAGCATATTGAATCTATATCTAAGGAAAGAGACAAATTGAAGTAAGTAGAGACGTTACTTTTGAAGAAGAAGTAGCCTTCCAGAAATCTAGATAAGCTCAAATGGAAATAGATGGTGAAATAATATTTCCTTCTCATTCGAAAGTTCAGAGGGAGACAGATATTCTTCCAGATGAGCCAACAACACCAATTGATCCAGTTCCTCCAGCAGATTCGGTTGCCCCAAGTAATATACCTAGAGACGTCACTATTGGACATAAATACCTGCTTGGGCACGTCAAACGTTAGAAGAAGCAGGAAAACATAAAGATCCATAAGGAGCAATTAGAGAAAGCAAGATACCTAAGAGATTCTCTAGCTACCTTTCAGCTACGACTCACATTATTGATTCAAAACCAACCTGTCATGGAGAAGCATCGGGTGAACAAGTATGTCAAGATGCCATGAATGAAGAATATCAATCTATACTAGAGAATAATGTATGGGATGTTGTCCCAAGACCAAAAGGGAAGTCCGTAGTAACTTCCAAATGGATTTACAGAATCAAACATGTTGTTGATGGAAGCATTGAAAAATATAAAGCAAGATTCGTGGCCAAAGGGTTCTCACAAATAGAGGGAGTCGACTATGATGAGAATTTTGCACCAGTATCCAGATATACCTCCATTCGATCCATCATTGCACTGGCTGCTTCCATGGGCTGGAAGCTACATCAGATGGATGTAAAGACAACTTTTCTCAATGATGAAATTGAGGAAGAAGTCTATATTGAACAACCAAAAGGTTTCGTTATACACAACGAAAAATATCATGTGTAGATTGAAGAAAGCCCTGTACGACCTAAAACAAGCCCCACGTGCTTGGTATGAGAAAATGGATAGTTTCTTGATGAGTTTGGATTTTAACAAAAGCTCAACCGACCCAAACTTATATTATAGCATTAATGGAAATGAATGCTTGATTCTAGTTCTATATGTAGATGATCTTTTCATCATCGGCTCAGAAAGACTCATTGTTGAATGCAAACATGCATTAACTGCCAAATTTGAAATGAAGGATTTGGGCCAAATGCATTATTTCTTGGGACTAGAAGTATGGCAGAGATTAGACGAGATTTTCCTAAGTCAAGGAAAATACACCTTGGAGATTCTGAAAAGATTCCAAATGATAGACTGTAAATCCATGCCAACTCCAATGATAATGGACCCGAAGAAGATGAATGACACCGGTTCAAGAGACGTAGATCCACATTTATATCGACAACTTATTGGATCCTTGATGTATTTGGTTAACACCATACCATACATTTGCTATGCAGTGAATGTGCTTAGCCAGTTTATGAGCCAACCAAAACATACACATTGGATAGCTGCAAAACACATATTGAGATACTTACAAGGCACAATTGGTTATGGCCTAAGATATGCAACAAATGTGAACCTAATCCTGGAAGGGTATGTTGATGCAGACTGGGTAGGAGGTGCAGTAGACAGAAAAATCACCTTAGGTAACTACTTCACCCTAGGTTCAGCCATGGTTTCCTCGTGCAGCAGAAAACAAATCTCCGTGGCTTTGAGTAAAACAGAGGCAGAATACATTGCACTAAGCATCGCAGTTTGTGAAGCTGTATGGCTTCGCAAACTCTTGACAGACTTGTTCGATCATGAGATGGATCCGACTATCATTCATTTTGACAACCAGAGTTGTGTGAATCTCTCAGATAACCCAATATTTCATGACAAATCAAAACATATTGAAATCAAGTACCACTATATCAGAGACATGGTACAGAGGAAGACAGTTCATGTTCAATATCTTTCCACCCATGAAAAAATTGTTGATATCTTCACTAAACCACTTGCCAAGACAAAGTTCAAGTATTTCCATGAGAAGCTTGGCCTGATGGAGAATGCCTCCCTAGATGAGAGAGAGTGTTGATGAATGCAACTATAGGAGACATCCTCCAGCTTACAAACCTGTGAGATGTGGAATATAGCAGCTATGTGAATCCTTACTCTCAGCTTACAAACCTGAGAGAAAGCCCCTAAGAAGGGTTTGTGGTTCCATCTTGAGACAAAGCTAGGAACGTAGAGATGACCTCCTCCATGACGTGAGAGAAAATAACTCCAGATGATTATTCGGTGGAAAAGTGATCTGTTGAGTTAGGACATGCATGTGGCTGAGCACAAGGTGAACGTGGGAAATCCCAAAAGAGTTGGGAACATCATCATGTGAACATAAATGAAGATGATGTGATGGCCTCCTCTCAGCAACAGAGTTGACAAGAAGACTCCAAATGATTCTCCTGTTGGTGGCATTCAGAAAGATGATCTGTAGAGTGGACGTGTCTGTGGATGAGCACAGGTGAACGTGTGAAGATCTAGTTCATCTGTGTAATGTAGTGAATCAGAGCTATGGCATCCCTATGGATGTGCCCCTAGTGGATGAGCACTAGTGGATGTATCAGATCCTTTGCTATATATTGTTCAAGAGTCAGACCTACCTGTAACCCTGGTTATTATGTAAAGGGTACAGGTCGACCCTATGTTAATATGATTAATATAAAAAAGATAATTAATAATGTGTATATTAATAATAATAATAAATATAATAAGTATATTTGACTTAGAGAGGTCGGCCCTGTTGTGCCATTAGATGCCCTTGTTAATTGGCCAAAGTCTAATATAAGTAGGAGATGATTCTCCATTGTAGAATCATATCCTTCTCATATGTTTTGGAAATTTCAGCAAGTACTTCTCGTTGGTAAAGGTGCGCACCTCTCTTGGGCGCTAGTCTTCTAGGGCTTAAGCATCCTCTTGTGTGCTAAG